>BOSO01002720.1:0-23463 GCA_018403395.1 Gorsachius goisagi
TGCTGTTGTTGGCCTTTTGCCGTCTTGCTCCTTTGGCTGCCTGGTTGCAGTTCCAGTCACTGTTCTTTTGCCATTTGTTTAATGTTATACTGCTTCAATAAAATGTCTTTTAACTGTTTGATTTGTTCTTCGTTTTGTGCTTAGCTGTGCTTTTACTTAAGCTTCATGAAATTTTAACTTTTTATTAGCAACTGGAGTCTTTATATTGTGAGGATAGTCTGTGTTCATCCTGGGTGTTGGTATGCGCAATCATTAGTGGGATGTTGATGTATTTTCCCACTGGAAACTACGTCATGGTCAACAGCTGCATTGGTCATAGCTGTCCACGTTTTGGCTGGGGTATTGTTTCTTAGCTTTTGTGGGATTATATTTTGCATTTGTGCTGAAAATAGTGTTGATGGCATTCACCCGAATGTGTGGATGTTTTTTTTCTCTTACTGAATAGGAGTTTATACTGTGTCAAGGTTTTTTCTGCTCTTCAGACTTTTCTGCCAGCAAGTAGGGTAGGGAGAGAATACAGCTGGAACAGCTGACCCCAACTGGTCAATGGGGTATTCCATACCATAGGATGTCATGCTTGCCATAGAAATCTAGGCAAAGTAGAGGAACGGGGCACGTTCGGAGCGATGGGATTTATCTTCCCAAGTAACCATTACCCGTGATGGAGCCCTGCTGTCCTGGAGCTGGCTGAATGACGGGAAGTAGGGAATTAATTCCTTAGTTTGCTTTGCTTGTTCAAATGGTTTTTCTTTTACCTATTAAAGTGTCTTTATCTGAAGCTATGAGTTTTCTTGGTTTTACACTTTTGACTGTTTCCCTTTGGAGAGGAGTGATCAAGTAGGCAGCTGGGTGGTACTTTAGCTGCATTCTGGGGTTACCACGACGACGGCGCTGCATTGCTGTAGGAGTAATTTGTGTAGTTTGTGTTTGGATTGCATCCCTGAAGGCTCACCAGTCCCCTGTGAGAATGCAGCTTTCTCTTTTGCAGGCATAGAGCAACTGCTTGAAATCTTTCACACAGAAAGTACAGTCAAATGCAGAATGGAGTATTGTTCTTCCAGTCCTTTAGCAATGATGAAATAATACGGCACCTACTGTTCCAGAACACCATTCTCTCAGATTCGGACGTGTCCTTTGCATTGAATGGGTTCAGAGTGATTGTGTCTGAAATTCTGGGTACTTGCAAATACAGCCTTCAGCCACCTGATGATGTACTGGGCGAGAGAAGTGTAGTGCTCAAACCTTCCTCCAGGTTCGGGTTTTCTCTGTGTGTACATACTAGAATAGTCTCTTCTGTCCACTTTAGCACTCACATTAGCTCTGCGCTTTTTCCAGAGAGGCCTGATTTTGTCCAGAGTGTCTCGATAAATGAACCTTCAGCCCAGAAATTTGGCAGCACTCCTTACCATTTAAGCTGGTATCCCACTTTTAGACAGAAGTGATGGTGACCACAGACTGGTGGTTTAGTTTTGTTTGGGTTTGTAGTATACTGTTTCTTCTTTTATGTTGAAGAATTAAAAAACCTTGTCCCTTAAAACAGGCGGCTTGTGTCAGAGTGGTAGTCTGATTGTACTCTTGCGGAGAAGAAGCAAGATGCAAAAAACCTGGTACAATTTATAAAAGAAGATATTTTCCTGAGTGCAGGATTCCAGCTGAAAACCCATATATATAAAAGGCCTGGAGTTGTATTTCAAAATTAAATTTTGACTTGACATTTCTGAGCCTTTTAACTCTGTGCCTAAAAAAATGACACCGTCACTTTTCATCTGCCTTTAACATTGGTCTTATACCAGTAATTACCACCACCTTGTAATTAGCTGAGTGTTCTGAATCTCTCTGCCTGTCATCATGTGAATTGGGTTGTTCCCATGAAAGTGTGAGCGTTCATGTTCTCTTATTTGCCTGAAGTCTCGTGGTTTTCCTTTCTTCATTCAAATGTATGTTGGTAAGACCATTGTGTGTGAAGCAGCAATCCTCAAACTTCCTAGGGATCACCTGAGCTGTGATTTCTGTTAAACTCATTCAGGGATATTTTGTGGTTATTATTTTATGGAGGATGGAGAGAAAGACAGTTACTTATGGGAGCTCAGATTTCTAGACTGTATATTTTTATTTGCACTGCAGATTATTTTTTTTCAGTACAACTTCAGACACCCTGCATATATTTCTTCCCAGGATCCCCCTGTATTTAGCATTTAGCATTGACACCAGCCTGACCTGCCAGGTTGGGTGTCCTGATGCTAGAAGACAAGATGGGCAGTGACCAGCAGAAATTGTCTCACTCTTGCACGTTTGTGCCTTATGGTTGCATGTTGACCATCTCTTAAGGTTTGTGCTCTGAGAGAGGATTCCCCTGCAACTGAGAGTTTCACGATGACCTCTCTTGAGCGGTGCGGTGATGTTGGGCTGTACCACTGAATTCATCAAGTGCTGTTTTTCTACCAGGACACTAGTTTGGGGCACTCTTAGTCACTCAGCTTCATACTTATGTAAGGTGTATAGAAATATACTCTATTTGAGAACATTTTCCCTCTGTCAATTTTGTTTGAAGTTGGCTAAGGTGGTCCGAGATTGCTAGAGTGAATTAAAACTCCATTTTATGAATGGACTCATGCACAGCCAGATCATGTTTTCCTTGGAAACCGGGCAAAGGCGGGGGGCCAACAAAAGGAAGGAAAGGAATGGTAGGCCTTGAAACAAGTAGTTAATGTCTATCCAGTGGTTTGCTATCCAAATTGGAGGAGTGGGGAAAGTAATATTCGATATATTTCCAAGGGTGATGTGATAATTATTTAGTTCTTACAGAACCCAAAGTGATTTTCACTGTCCCTGTTTGCTTCCTGATTAAGTAGATGGGCCACCTGCACTCTCTGTTGGACAAACTCATTGCTTGAATGTGGCACAGTGGCTTATGGCTGCTCTAGCACTAAATGCTTTGCTTCCTCCTCTCTATTACTTTGTAGTGCCTTCCTGGAGTCCTCTTGAAAAGAGAGAGTCGCGAGCGTCTGAGACAAGTCCTAGGATCGTTTCTCAAGACGTTGGAAGACAGATACGTATAACTTAGCCTTGAAAGAGGATTTTACTTAGAATGCTCAAGATGACATTAATTCAGCTTGATCTGTCTCCCGAGTACTTACCAGTGTAGTCCCTCTCATACAATCTTGCTTTTAAACTAATCTTCAAGGGATTTTATTCCCTTAAATGGGAAAACAGAAAAAAAACCCCCTTTTCTCAAATGTAATTTTTAATTATGCTTCTAATTAGGGGAAAGATCTGTCACAGAAATTATGCCTTGGAATTGTCACACAAAGAAGATTAAGTGCCAAGTTCACGTTCCTATTGTTACTGCCTTTGCCATACAATTTGGATAGCTCTTACACATGCAGCATTTTGTTGTGCTAATGCAGCCTGTGAAATGCAAAATAGCTGTGCTCAGGAGCTGAAGAGGCTCCAGTGAGGGAAATTCAAAGCAGAGGATACAAAACCTGTGCCTCCTTTTCACCTGGCCTGTTCCACTGCCGAGGACATAAAAGCTACTTATTGTGCTGAATCTATAGCTGCGGGGCCTTTGGTAGCAGAAGAAAAATGCAGTCTTAGGCTATAGCTTAGGCTGTACTGTGGTTCTGCTTGTGAGGCCACTCCGGAGAGCACCTCATCTGCAGAGACCTCTTGTGCCACATCTCACTTGGCTCCTCTTGAGGAAGCTTCGTGAAAGCAAAAGGAAGGGGGTTGTGGTTTCACCTTTCAGCCTCTGGGCACAACTAAAAGGTTTCTCTTTGACCTTCTCAGTGCTGCTTTTCCCTTTAAGGTGCCACTGCAGAGAGCAAGGTTTGCTGGTGAGCCTATGGGAAATCTCGGAGCTGGTGATCGCAGCTCTCCTTTCTCCCTGCAGGATGCAGCCCATATTAACCACCAGGATGTCTTTTAAGCCCTCCTGCCATAAAAACGGTGCTTGTTTCTATGAGGAAAAAATACATCCTATAGTAGATTTTCTGTGTGAAGTTGTTAATTTGGGATATTCTGTAGCTGATCATACAGTAGAATTGCCCCAGTAGCTTAGGCCCGTCAGCGTCAGCTACCCAATAGCTTCCCAGGCAAAGGCGACACATGGCCAGAGCCAGGAAGAACCATTTTGCTGCTTCAAAAACATCATTCTGCAGAGAGAGATGCAATTGTGTCTGACGGCAGTGTGATGTATCAGAGAACTCATCTGTGCTGTAGGGACTCTGAAGCCAGTAGTGGTAGGTGGGGCATGCAGTAGCCCTCAGTTTTAGCACTGTAGATCCTATTATACAGTGTACCCAGGCCTCAGTAGCTCCCTCAAACCAAACCAGAGATGGGGGAGGAACAACTCCAGAAGCAGCATCTGCAACACAGACCTGAGATCATTTCTTTAAGACTTTAGAGGATCTGAAAGTTAATATTTTGCTTTAATAAGAAATCAAAGACGTAGCCTAAAGACAGTGTGTGTCTTTTCCTAGAGTCTACAGAGCTTTTCACCCTTGCATCTCCATTCATGCTTTGAAGAATGAGTAACAGGTTGCTGGGTGCCAATCGACCCTTGGGTTGTGGGAAGCTTTTCCTTGGAATCCTTCCCACAGTGGCAGGTAGCTGACAAGGTGCTGGGTAGGGCTGCTAAAAAAGTCTTCTGGCAATCATCATTTGCATTTGAAAGATCCTCAAGGGTTGAAGCTGCAGCCTATGCTTGTTTTCAGGCCGTGCTTGAAGGGGTTACAGGGCTTGGATGCTTGTCCCGAACATGCGCATTTGTTCCTCCACTGGGAATCTCTGCAAAGTTCAGCAGGAGACTCGCCTCTGTTTACGGAGAGCTCACCTGCTGTGATGAGCCCAAGATTCCACCCCCTAGGAGACACTCTCATTCCTGTTAAATAAAAGCCAGTAAAGGTCAATGCTGCATGCCAGATTAGTTAGTTTGGAGCTTGCAGGATTTGGCCCAAGAGTCAGGAGTTGACTTTGGGTCTCCTGCGTTTGAGGCTGACATCCCAGAGACCAGGCTTTTCTTTTATTCCCTCCCCTAAGTTTTGTTGAAACTCACAGTTAAACTGTAAAACCCAGCATATCTAGAAAAAAACATCTTTCTTGAGAATGTTCCAACCACCTCCCTTTACTGATTTCTCCTCCTGCCATCACTAGCAAAGGGTTCTTTCATGAGTTAGTAAATCAATTTTAATAGGCAAATCTGTGCTTGGATATTATCTGCCTATTTTTTTCATTTTATTTTGCATTCATTTCAGGCTTAGCCACAGAGGCTGCAGAATGTATCACTGCTGCACTCAGAATACTTACGCTATTAAAAAAAGAGAGGGACTTAACTGCTAATTGCACAGAGGTATTCTGCAGTGTGCATCTCATGTAAGTTAGATTAAATCAGCAGATAAATATGATAACAGGCTGCTTTCTATTGAGCGAACGAACAAGACAACTCTGTCTTCAGCAGCTGGCTGCAAAGCTGCGTGAGCTGTCAGTACGGACTGGACAAATATTAACCTGGCTGAAAATTTTAGGCAAGCCTCCAGAAATTCTACATGAGAGAGTGCTATTCCTTGCTCCTTTGGATGTGTCTTTCCAGGCTTGATAATTTTTCATTGCAGCCAACTTTACTTCTCCATGATATTAGCATTGTTGTGATCAGCTGGGAATGGTGGAATGGGTGCCAGGAAGAACTGCTTTTCCTTTGGACTCTGTGGGTATGGGTTGTCTTCAGGTTGAAGCTCTTGGGCTGTTGGTGAAGGTGCGGGATATTTGCCTCCTGCATGGTGTTTCTAAGTGTGCTGCTGGGTTCTGCAAGAACGTGTCTTCTGCTCATCCCTGAAAAATCTTCCCTCACTCAACTGTTTACAGAAGAGAGCAGCCAGCTTACAGCTATATTAGGTGAGAGAGGCATTCACGCTAGAGAGCTCTTTGGTAGGTCATTTCATACCGTTTCTTATCGAGAAGCTGTTGCTTCCACTTGGAGAACAGGAGGTCGGAGCTGACTTGAAAGTCAGTTCTCAGCTCTGATGCTAACTTTGCATGTGGTCTTGGGAAAATCAGTGCCTCTTCAAACTTTGAGTTCCCAGTGTTAAAATAAGAGAATGACAATCATGTTTCTACCCTTCACCACAGGCCCGAGCCTACGGAGACCTAGGCAGGAATAGTCCTGCTGCACGTGAATCAATGCTTAAGCGCAGGAGAAGGTTTGGTGCTTTAGACTGCAGACTCCAGGAAATGGGGATGTTTTCCATTACCTGTCTGTACCCTGTAAAACGGAGCTTCACTTTCAGTTGGGAGCCTAGGTACTGCTGTTGTGCGATGGTCTGTAAATAGTGCAGAAAACATCTGATTTTGTAAGGAACTCATCTTCCATCCACAAGGGAAGCTGCTTACCTTTATTTTAACCCTGTTCCTCTATTAAACTTCCCTGGTGCTCAGTTTGTTCATCAGTACCGTTCATTGTCACAAGCAGAGCTCCCATCTGGCTGCTGGGTTATAAGAAGGGAAGCAGGAGATTCTGTCAAGTAATTCTGCAGCACCCACAATATCTCCAAGCATTTTTCCCTGTCTGTAACCTCTCGGGCTGCCTGTCCATTTCCCTTAGAAAAAAAACAAATAAAAAAAAAACCCAACCAAACACCCACAAAACCCCACACACCTCTTCCCTGCTTGTTTTTGTCTCTGCTCTGCCTCTCTGTCCTCTCATCCTGTGCCTGAGCTGTGGGTGTCAGAAAATGCTATCGATCCTAGAATCGGTCAGCAAATTAGTCTGTACTGATTTCAATACATTTCAAAAAGCATACCTGATCTGGGAGACTGGTTATTCTGTGGGAAGGCAAGTAAGGGGAGCAAATAAATGAACCCTGGCAAACACAGAAACTGAAGAGTACGTTACCAGAAAAGCCAGCAGGTTCTTACCCAAATGCCTATTCCTGGCCAGGATTTAAGCAGATCTGAAATACTGTGACACAGTACGCACAAACAGTATCTTCTCATCAGTGACTCACCACCTACAGTCTGTATGTGCCCTGCATTTCAACTACAGGATCGCCTGATTCTAGCCTTCCTTTACCAGAAGGTCAGTACACTATAATCTCTCCTCGGCATCCCAAAATGCTCAGGTATTGTTTTCCTTGTTGGCATTAATAGTCACTTTTGAAGGCAGACAAGAGGAACAGAAAAGCAGGCAAATGACTAGGGTGATTACTGCCCTGCCTTACTAGAGCTCATGGAAAAGGAGCTGCATGGTCATCAAAAACAAGGGTTGAAGTCCCCATAGCTTCCCTGATAGAGCCACGCTGGGGCATCGGTTGGTCCCGCTGTCCTACAGCTGGAGCAGTCCTACGCGTTGCTAGAGCCAGACCTGTCGCTCTTTCCTGAGTGACCCTGGACCCGCAAATGTGAGCTGCAAGCGTTCAGCGCTGTTAGATGCAGGTTCGCGCAGTCCCAGGCAGGCGTCAGCTATCAGAGTTCATTGCTGAAACAGCGTCCTAGCCCTTACTGCCACAGCTGCCGCTTGGGTTAATAAGGGGCTAGCAATGCTGCCTTTGTGAGCTGCTGTGGAAGAAGGAGCCTGCTTTAAGCCGTGATTTGGGTCAAGTAGGTTTGATGCCCTGCTCCGACACAGGCTGCTTCTGAGTCCTCTGCCCTGTTACTTAGTCCCTCTATACCCTGGTTCTGCATTGCTGAAGTAACACCAGCGATCCTTTGTTCCTGTTGTAAATGAATGCTGTGCAGATGACAGGCAAGGCTGTGAGGCACTGAGATGCTATGGTAACAGCTGGATAAGTATCGTAGATGAATGAAAATTGCTTTAGCGCTGCCATTATTTGTTGGGAGGTGAGATGCCCTATTTCCACTTTCCAGGTGTCCCTTGCATTAAGATTTGCCCATGTCATATATAAAGAAATCTCAATAACATTACACAATTCACATAACAGGCTACGTGAATATTGGTAGCAGGTGTTAATGAGCTTAATTAGAAAGGTACTTTCCTCTCAGATTAAGACTCTAAACTAGGGACTTTTATTAACCCTGCAGCAATTCACCTCTGCTTAGCATACGGAGCAGGCCATCAATGAAAAAGCATCAGCCTGTTAAACCAATAATGTAACTGGTTCTAATTATAATTGCTGAAATGGGAAGCCATCTTGCAGCAGGGCATAAGTAGTTCGTATGATTTAAAGTCATTATGGACTGCTTAGGGCACTTTTCTGCCGACGCATGCCAAACCACAGCGAAAGCAAGGAGTTAGCCGTGGAACATGGCACTGCCAGCTGCTGCAGGCTCACGCTTGACTCACTGCTCTGGCCAGCTGACGCACCAATAAAGCAGGAAAGCTGTAGGATTTCACCACGAAAACTTCCATGTGAATGTATCGACACGGATGTCTCCCTACAGGTCCAGTAATGACTGGAGGAAAGTGCAAACCCCTCTGTAATTGCAGGATTATTTAACAAGAGAAAGTTTCTCCTTGCCCTGCCAGTGGAGGACTGACTTATCCTGAACCAGAGAGGTTGCTTGCCCTTCTAAAGCATCCAATTTTTTAATCCATTTTCAGAGTAAGAAATGGTGCTCACCTGGTCATACCATGTAAAGTTCATTCCATAGCTTTGGCAGTTCCTATTTCCCACTTGCTCTGCTCATCCTGGACATGTATAGTCAAATAATATCTGCTGATTGTTTCTTTTTCTCCAATTGGCTTTCCAACATCAGGGAAAAATAGAAAAATCTACGGCAGGATGGGAAGGGAACTAATCACTTAAGGAGACCTAATTAGCAAGGGATTCTCACAGGGAAGTCCTCCCTGGCTAATTGCTACTCATTTTCAGCATGAATACAGGAAGACAGAGTAGTTTTAAAAAGCTTAATCAAGTCCTTGCAAAATACTGCTAGCACCCAGTAGCTGAGCCGTGCTTGATCAGGGCTCGAGAGGGAGGGTGAAAGAAAGCATTTGCAAAGAATTCTTGAAAAGCTCACTGTGTATCTAGTTAGACGGATTTCCACCAGCAGCTCTCCCAAGACCTATCTCCTGGTCCTTTGGTAAATGTTCAAAAACCAGCTGAGCGTTTTCAGCAGTTGCAGTTTTGGGCAAGTTTCTTTCTTCTCCACTTGGTGGGGAGGATCTTTCTGGGCAGAAAACACCACCTGAAGAAGCTTTGGGACTGCAACCCAGGAGTCATGGGGAGCAGTCTCCAGTTTGACTGTGGCTGTGGGTAATCCTGAGCACAGAACGGTGCTGGGGGAAAGGACAGGAGTCTGCTCTGCTGTCCTGCAGTGGAAATAAAGGTATGCATTGCACCTGGAGCATAAATGATGCTGTGCAGAGAGCTTGAAGCTGGGTTTTGTCTGCTCTCACCTCAGGTCTCAAGTATCTGGTCAAGTTTGTCTCTCTTTTGCACATCGAAGAGGCTATTTTGGGGTGCCAGGCAAGGGATACTGAAGAATTTGCTTCTGGCATCTCCTGCCCTCTGTGTTCATCATACCAGTGCCAGATGCTGCTATGTACAACAGTGTTTCTGGTGCTATGACACAAACCCATTTTCTCTTGAAATATCATAGTCTGAACCGAATTAGCACCAGGACTGCTCCTGTCCTAGCATGGACCTCCCTCAAAATGCCAAACCTACAGAGAAAGTTGCAGGGCTATACACAGTGTCAGGCACAACAGAGCCGCTGACAGTAGCCAAAGCATTCCCATTTGCTTACTGGGATAACAACTTATCCTATCCCACCTTTAAAGTATTTTATCTGTGCTTCTACTCCCTGCAGAGCAAAGCCAAAGCCGGCAGTGTTAGAGCTGCAAAAGGCATGTGTGCTCCTGCAGCTCGACTCTAACCCTGTGAGCGACTTCTTCTGTTAGCATGATAAACACATGCTGTAGAGGAACAGCACTAATTATGACCCTGTCACCTTCATCAGCTCCCCACTAATTGTTTTGGCTTTTTTTAATCTCGGTGCTTGGAGATGAAACATGCTGTTTGGTTCTGAAAAGCAGTTGAAAAGAAAAGAGAAGAAAGAATCGCATTTTAAAATAGAAGCATCAGGTAGATCTTTCTGTTGGATTTGAAATTCAAATGACAGAAATTATGACTACTTTTTGTGTTATTAAAATAAGGCATGGGAATTTTTTAGAGGACTTTCTGGGACTGCCCATACTGACTCTCAGTCCACCGATCTACCTTGTTTTGTGCTCACATGTTCCCAGCCCAGAAGAAGGATTCTTTGTGTCATGTCATAATAAAACTTTCCCAGATATCTCCAGACTTTGTCAGACAGTTCAGAAACCTTGGCAGTAATAACTCTCTCCCTAGGTTTTGAGGTTTTGAGGATGAAAAAAGGGAACCCTGAAAACTGTTAGCAAACCTTGCAGGGTGTTATTCTATCTAGGGATAGCCCTTGAGTCAGCGATATTTTCAACCACTTGACTATAGCAATGAGAATGTTACTGTCGCTGCGAGAGCAGCCAAGTTTCCAAAGCAGCTGATGCAGTTTGTACCGGTCTGTAGCAGTGCTCGGCTCTTATTAGAAAGCTTTACACAGAGTGAGGTTGTTTTTATTTTCAGGTGTTCCGTGGTTTGCTCACCTGGGAGTTTGTGTCCTTTGCTCCTGGATGAATCTGCGAAACGTTTTATGTCATGTCAAGGCTTTAACATGTTCTGGTTTGTTTTAAGCAAGTCTCTAAAGGCACATTGCAGCTGCAGGTGGAGAAATCCATAGGTATCGCCCAGTGTTCCAATGAACCGCTGCAGAAACGTGTAGCATTTCTAAGAGCTATACAGCAAGATGCACCTGCAGGGCTTTCGATACCTACCTTATCAATGCCGCTTCCTCAGCCACCTACAAACTCCTCTTACACGACCACCTTTGTCAGCACGGTCAGGTGTGAAAGGTGCTGTTCTGCCTTCTCCAGGGCAGGCAGCACAGCCCAGGGGACGGGATGGAAGGTACCCACCTAACACAGACCTGCCCTGGGACCTCCTCCACTTCAGCTCTCTGCTTCTGCTCTAACCTTTTGGTCTGCCTCGGCCATTCAGGCTTCAAATTCCCTGGAAGAGGAGCCCGCCTCTCTGCGTCTGCCCACCACAGCAGCATTTCTGAGGTCCCTGTCGTGAGAGTTAGTGCAGCACATTGCCTGTTCCTTACTATGGTGCAAGCTGAACAGGGGGGGGATACCTTTCTTCTTCAAGTTCATTGGTAAACAAATGTTAACGCTGATTTGAAGGTGCCTTGCAAGGCTCCTTACTGACAGTTTTGTGTCCTTGTCCTTTGCAGCCATTGAGCATTGATTTAATGTATGGGTGTTTGCCCCCACGGTGGTGGGGTTTCATTTGCAAAGAGCAGCAGAGCAAAAATACCAGAGAAAGGCACCCTCGTGAGATTTAGTGTGGCGAATTACTTAATTGGTATGTTCGGGCCTTGATACAAACACATGAAAAAAGTGCTAAGATGCCCATAAAGAAATGAAGCCAGCTATATAAATAACAATGAAAAGCGTAATTGTAATCCTCTGGCATGGAGCCAATCACTCTGGGCTCTGATTTCCCATGGCTGCCTCGAGCAATCTCCACAAGCAGTGGCCTCAGTAGCCTCTGACAGAAAATTAGTTTGGTAAGTGACCCAGTGTTATGCTATTGTAGGTGTTTCTATTTTACCACATGTTTATAATCAAAAGGAAATGTTTATGTCTACTGAACTTTGCTTTGCCAAAACCTCTTGCTGAACTTGTAGCAGAGTTACCATTTTCAGAAACACTTCCCTCTAAATGGAAGGGTGGAGGGGAGCTAGTGTGGATGAAAGAATATGTTTCCCATCGATCTCACGATCTATGGATTTGTCAGCAAGAGGCACAAAGAAGGTAACATTTATGAAAACATGCTCTGATCGTTCTGCTGCTCTCAGGCGATTTGTTACATGGAGGCCTGAGACTGGTCATTTTTAGCTGTCGCGAGGTAAGCAAACAAAGGAATATGTGGCTGTTGACCAGGAATTGGGATGTGTGTCTCTGGATCCAAAGGAAGAGGATCAGCCTGTGCTTCGTGTGAATTGGGGTTGCTTTGGAGGCAGAGTCATGCATATACATGATTTGCTCTGCAAGTGACACGCAGCGATCAAACATGAACTCATTTATATTTTAAAACCTGGACTTTAAATGCCAGCCCACGTTTATCTGTGTGCGTAGGCAGAAGGGAGAACTCTTCACCCAGCTGCTTTGGGATGCTGGCTTTTGGGAGGGAAAGAATTGCTAAGGGCTGCCTCCAGCCAAGGCCGAAGCTCTTTTTGCACAGAGCCTTGTGCAAAAAGTCTCAAACCTAAAGGGAGTTGTTATCTTTCAGGAATCCTCCTCCATCAAGCTAATCCGCTTGCTCGGGCCATGAGCTATTTTGTCATGCCTCTAAATACAGATTCGCTGGCCTTTCTTGCTCCGCTCACTATTCCAGGCTACCTTGTCTTACAGTTTTGTATTCCGTTTTCCAGTCTTTCAGTCCCACCACACGCACATGCATTGCCCTTCCTGTCACATGTTAAAGTATAATTCATCTGCTCTCTGTCAGACACGTGTGCACACGTGTACACACACGCACACACTCGCTTACTTCTTCCTCCGGAGACCCAGGCTTCCTGCACTACATAGACAAAGCCGGTTTCATGGCACCTTCTGCTAGGACCTGCCCGACATGCCAGTCATCACCTCGCCAAGCCCAGCTCCAAACCTGCCTGCATCATAATTAAACCCTGCAGGTCCATGGGCTTGAGTTGTGTGTCAGCTACATGAGGGGGAACTTACAGACCCTGGGAGCAAGGGAGAGATGGAGTCGTTCCTGATTTATCACAAGGGGAAGGTTTGGAGGTGGCAGGAAACTGTCAGAACTTGGGGGGAGACCTTGTCAAAGAGTGGATACTAGAAAAGCAGGAGAAACAGGGCCCTTCAGGCCATCATCTGCATTGTTAGTGCAAGAAGAGGTTCCTTCTGCCTTGGGGCTCAGCTGGTTTTCAGTCTGATAGCAAGAGACAGGTGCATTTTCAAAGTGTTTATTAAACATTTAAATCCTTCTGGTTTGGTCAGTATTTCACTGGATTAGCAGAAAGGTGCGCCCTGGGATCACTGGTGTAGGTAGCCCTGTAACTTTCCCGTGTTTAATCTGTTGTTTTTCTGTGCAAGTACCTGCTTTCTCTCTGAGAGCAGCTCCAGCTGCTTCGGTGCATTTCTACCGGTGGTGGAGATTTCAGCCTTTTCTTTCCCACACCACAGCCAAGCTGTTCACGGAGGTTTCTTTTCATTTCCAGCTCAAATGCGTAAGGACCGTCCTTCCACTAGAGTGGCATGGCAGATACTGAAAAGAAAAATCAGAACGGCATAAAAAATATATATTAAAATTCTCTGTCTGGGTGCATTTCAGCAGTGCTGAGTGCAGCAGAAATGAAAGGAGGGTCATCTCTGTGACATGGCTCGCTAACGAATGGTGTTATCCTTACCTTGTTCTTTTCTTCCCAAAATCAGATTGGCAGTGATTTGTTATATAAACTGGCAGAATGGGAAGGACAGATGAAGCTCGACATGGAGCAGTCCTGTCGCTTACGTTGGGACTGTGCTTTACAGGCAGAAAGTTAGGAGCTCTCCTAAGCTGAGCAGGTGCTGTCTGGGGGAGCCTTGTACAAGCACTCGCCTCCTATCGCTATCTACTGGTCAGCCACTGTCTCGCATGATTAAAGAAAAGAACCTTAAAATCTACAAAGGAGAGAAACAGCCATCATTCAGGTGCCGGATCTGCTCTTTCAGGCTTGTGGAGGGATGCTTAACTAGGCAGGTTTATTTTTTAGTTTGAAAACATTCCTTTCATTTTTGATGGGAGTGGGGAAAGAAAAGAGCCATTCATGGGGTTTTGGCTATGCAAGCCAAAACCTGTACAAATATCAAAAGCAAACTTCCAGGCGAGCAGGGCACTTTCCAGAGATCAAGGAGCTGCTTTCGAACAGGGCCTGGCTGGATGCACCTCCATTAAATGAGAAAAAGGGCTTTTGTTATGCACCATTTTTAGTAAAATTGATCCTCCCTCTTGACAAAGATCAAAGCAATTGAATCTGGACAGGGAGATACTAGGAGTCTTGTTTTCTTGTCAGATTAATTCCACTCACCTAATTCCCTATGGAACCTGGCAGCACCACTTCATCCGTATGGAAAACGATACCTGGTAAAGCCATGCATAGCTACGTAACTTCATGAAATCAGAGTATGGAAACTAATTCCATGTTTCCTATAACTTCTTTTTCATTGCCTTTGGTGGCTGAGCAGCAAAGCAAGCAAACCATCCTCTGACTGTTTTTCTAAGAATAACCCCATTATTCTGTCCCTGACTAAATCCAGTTTAGTGCCCTGAACTGTGAAGCCATCTAGAGGTAAAGGAGACACTTCACACTGGCATGACTTTAGATGGGTGTGGTGGAGCACCATTTCTGCACACATCTACCCTGGCAGCAGTGTTTGTCTTTTTGCCAACCTGTGGTCAGGAGTTTCTCTCTGGCCGTACTGGGCAGCCCCGCTCGTCGGCAGCACGGCAGCCCTCGGTGCTCTCCCGGGCACCGCTGAGCTTCCTTTCTCCTCACCTGAGCTTGGGCTGGGCTTGGGCTGGCCAAGCTGTAAGACAAGCATTTAATTTTGAGGTCACATGTTTACATTTGTGAATGCGCTAGAGCTTTTGCTGAACATTACTCTTATGAAATGGCTCCCAATAGCTAGTAAGATTACAGTGAGCACCCAAAAATTAACTTTTTAGTCTCAGCCTAAACCACAGCCTGGACTTTTCTCTCTGGCTTATCATTGGTATTTCAACAAAATAACTGAGCTGCCTCTTCCCAGCCTGCTTCCCTCTCCCTGTTGGCTCCTGGCAAATTGATGTGGATCTGTTCGGCACCACAGGCAAGCCTCAGGGGGGAAAGGGAGATTAATTGAAGACTTAATTTCTTCTATTTTCATTTGATTAGCTAAGTGGAAGAGGCATGAGTCCCTGCTTATGTGCTACTCGGGGCCTCGTGTCGGCCATGAATCACAGCTCCCAGCTGCCACAGTCTGGTTGCATGTCAGGTTAATTATGATGTTGTAGCAAATAGTCCTGCAGGCAGAGCCCATCAATTATAGCCCTCCGCATGCAAGCTGCACAACTCATTTCCCATCATTTACCCAAGACAGGACAAAGCTGAGAAAAAGGAGCTCAAAGAAAAGTGGGATGGGTCAGGGGTTTAGGAACGTCTCTGGCAGAAGGGTTGGGAGATAGCAACAGGTCCGAAGGGTCCCATTCTCCAACGGGCAGCAGCCAGCCGGAGCCCAAGCAGCCGAACTCGTTGGCCAGACTGTCTTGGGTACAGTAAATCAATCAAAGTTAGCAAGCAATCGATAAAATCAAATGTACTTGCACAAAGTCTTAGAGGAAAGCTAGATAATCCCAAACCTGTGAGCGGCCAGCAAATGAAGAAACAGATTTTTCTTCTCCTCAGTCTTGACAGCCGTTAGTCAAGATTTTCTTGTTGCCTTGGTACCACAATACCATCCAGCTCCTGCCCTTCCAGGCTGCTGCAGATCAAAATTCCTTTTTGCGGCTTAATACTGTTCTATGAGTGCTTTGAACTAGTATGGGCCTGATCGATGCCCAGCTGGGGCATCAGACAGCAGAGCAAAGCCATAAACATCACTGCTGCTTGCAACTCACGGTTTTCAAACCCGCGGCTTTACACAGTGCGACGTGAGTACCAGAAGCCCTTAAATTTCCCCTTCCCCGTTTTGCCACAAGCCACTCGTTCTCTGTTAGCAAGTTTATGTTGAATTCTTTCTGGTTTTCATTGTTCTTATCTTAATTATAGAGCCTGATAGATCACACAATATCTTATTGGTGTTTACTTAGAGACAGATGAAGGGGCAATGAGAAGATGGCAGTGAGGAGTTACCACCAGCTTCCCTTTCGTTATTTAAGCTGCAGCCCAATCAATTAGTCACTAGCACGTTGCCAGGTTTTGACAAATTTCCTGCTGCACTCCTGCGCCTGAGCTGTGGCTCACGCCTGGGGCTGGCACTCTTAAAGGACACTTCCATTAAATAACTGCTTCCATCTTCTGTACATTGCCCAGAATCTTCTGGCCATGCTGGCCTGTCTATCCACCCCAGTGAGTGCTAAACATTTATTTTGGGCCCGGGAGGGGGCATGGGCCAGCCTTGGTTAGCTCAGTCTGATGACTGCGAACACATATGCGCTGTATGCCCATAATCTCAGCCATCCCTTACACAGCTCTTGAAATACCAGGCACTGCAGCTCTCCATACCCCTCTGCCCTTCTGCACTGTGGAGTGCGTGAACTGGTCATGCATCCCAGAAAAAAGATTTCCCAAAGATTTCTTTAAATCTGGCCAGCAAGAGACCCTATCTGGTAATGTTTTGCCCCCTGGAACTCCCTCCTGCCTCCTCCTTCATCCATTTGCTTATCTTCCCCATCAGCAGTGGGTACTTCATTGGAAGAGCGTTGCAACCCTCATTTGAATTCAAATCCCTGGGGGAGGCAATGAGCACATACAGCCTCCATCCCTGAGGAAAAAGCAGGGACTCCAGCTGGCAAGAGAAATCCAGGCTGAGAGCTGCCTAAGGCTTTCTTGGAGATTTGGAGTAATTACAGGGAACAAAAAACTTCATACTTTAAAATGTCAAGCAGTGTTTATCTGAAATTCTTCCCAGCTAAGGGGAAATGAAGGAAGATGCAGCAATAGAAAGGAGGAATGTCAAATCCAGTGGCGTGGAAATGCATCGGCTGCACTGCCTGCCTGCCAGACTGACCCCCTGGGCCCCGAGCCCCAAGCACCATCCAAGCCACAGAGGGCCATTACTGTACTGACTTTTGGGGAACATCTTAGAGTCAGCATTCCGACAAATCTCTGCCTGCCCCAGTTTCACTTTTCTGCGTGTGCAAGGTCAGAATCCCCCATTCATCCACAGACATCAGAAAAATGAACATCTGCAAAAAAGAGTGAAAGACCAAAGTTTTCTTCTTCCCTCCTCACTCAGAGACACGTGGTTCAAGGCAACAGCGAACTGAGTTCCAGATACCGAGCATGAAACGAGACGTGATCTCCCCATCATGTACCTGGACCAAGAAGAAGTTGGGCATTGTGTCTTCCTCACGCCGCAGCCGAGCATCAGCTACCAGCCTGGCTGCGGAACAAGGAAGGAAAGGGCGATACAGAGTGACAGGAGGTAAATATATTGCAGAGGTCCTCAGGGCATTCTGCCTGAAAGATTGAAATGGTCCAGTGCTTGTTACAGCCCGGACAGAATGGCAGGCATGAGGCGAAGAGGAATTGCAGCTGGCGTCAGTTTTGGGCAGGTGAGTCTGGCCACGGGGAGCAGTTGTGGCAGATGAACTCCCCCAGCCCGGGATGCCTGTCCTGGACAGTGAGAACCCCTGCCCACTGTTCCTCTCTCCTTGCCAGCTTCTGAGCAAATAAAAGCAGCTCTGGGAGGGCAACTGCTGGGTAAAGATGCCCTGTTTTGCAGGCATCACCTCCCTACTGCTCCCAAACGGAGCCATGGTGTTTACAAAAGCCTGTTCACACCTCTCACCCTGCACACCCTTTGCCTTATATTTGAGGAAGAATTGGGCTGTCTGAAACAGACACCTGAAGGAGGTGAATTCAGCAAACGCTGGCTGTGGCTGACCTGAGTACCTGGAAGGTCCCTCAGCCCCTGAACAGGCATCGACTCAGTCAAATAGCTGCTTGCCCGTGCTCCGAAGCGGCAGGCTTGGCTATGCTTTTCTTCCAGTCCAGGCTTTTAAAGCAGAGAGACCCATGAGACATCTCCCCAGCACAGTTCCACCCCCAGGAGACTCAAGGACACCACCACCCAGTGAAGAAATCCATTCTGGAGGAGGGCTGCCTCTCGCCGTCCCTGTTAAGCAAAGAGCATCTCTGTCGATATGCAGGCAATCCCAGCCGCTTGCACTGAAACCCAGGAGGGCAGCACCCTCCTCCTTTTCAGGAGCAGGTATCTGGGGCTTGTGAGGTGCTTGAGCTCAGCATTGCCCAGAGTGGATAGCAAGAAACTTTTTAAATGGTAGTTATGGGGGGTGGGGGTGGGGGTGGAGAGGATGTGGTATAGGCACATCACAAATTTATTTGATTTTTCTTTAGCAAATGTGTTTAGGTGCCATAATCACAGGAATGCACTTCGTATCGCTGTGTTCTGCTGCATGAGCGCACATTCGGGAGAACTGTACGTTCCTAGTACAGACACTTAGAGAGAGACACATTTGCTGTGTTAGCAAGACCCTGAATTTCAGACCTACACAAGGAAATATTGCCATTAGGATCCCGCATTTATTTTCTTTTATGTGAGTAATCTGAGTACCCATTGATTGGATTTGCATACACAGTGGTACGTTGTGTTTTCAGCAGGTATATTTGCATATGCAATTGAATTAATACGCTCCTGTAAGTGCAGCAATTACTGTGTGAATCTGGCAATGTACTTGTCTCTGACTAACAGAATTTCAGGCTCCCTATCTTGTCGAATGGCTCTGGCTGCTACAGGTTGCAGGGAAGCAGTAACCAGGTAGTAAGATGGAGGTGCAGAATTGCGTAACGGCAGCGTAAGAACATCTCGTCGAGCGAGAGCCCTGTTTTGGCAGATCCTGCCAACATACACGTTCTGAGACAGCCTGAAAGACAGGGAAGAGATGAGCCAAGAAGGGACGCACATGAGTACAGCAATAAGCAGCAATAAACAATGTTTTCCTGTCAGACAAAAAGGCTGAGGCAGTGTGTGGAGGAGAGTCGGTCTCTCCCAGCTAAATCTCTTTTTCTTTGCTTGCAACTGGTCCCAGCCCATAACTGTGTCCCCGTTTCCAGCTCTGATGGAACTGTGGTCCTTCCTGCCAAAAGACTTTTCCTCAGACACAGAGAAGATGGTCTCAGCAGGGAAGGACGGCGGACAATTCTTTTTCATTTATTTAGCTCTGTTATGGAGCACAACGCATCGATGTCCTGGCCACGCTGTGTGCTGGTCACAGTACACAGGTAGTCCTTGTCCCCAGGGGGTTACGCTCTTCCCTGATGGTCCTTCACCTATCAGGGTTACCAGCACCCTTGGCAAGCTTTGGGTGAGCTGTTGGGTGGCAGAGAAAATGCCTCTCTGGAGAACATGGCAACCCCCCTTGGTGTTTTGCAGGAACTCAGAGATGCTCCGTGCCTCTAACCTTGCAGCAAGCAACCGGTGGGGATTCCCCCCAGCTTGCCTCTCTTTCACTTCCAGCTTTACACAACACGACGAATTTGCTGCCTCTGCCTTGTGGCATGTTGCCAAGTGACAGCAGTTTGGGAGAAAATAAACACGTAGAAAAATAGACTGTTGAGAGGAGCCCAGAGGAGGTGGTAAACTTCGTAAAGACAAACCTAATGAGCTGGAAACTGGCAGAAAGGCAAGACTTTGCCAAGCTACCGTTAAAATAATTTCAAATAAACAAGGGATAAAAGTCCCATGCAGAGAGAAGAGTCTGCCTTGCTCTGTTGTGCAGCAGGAACTGGAGAAGGATCTTTTTTGCTTTTTGCTCAGAAGTTTAACTTTTCCCTGAAGCTCTGGTAGTGGCGGGCACGGAGACAAGCAACTGTTGTTACATCTATTGGAAACCACTATCCCAGCCTCCCTCACCTGACTTCTCCATCCACAAAACATGCAGCCCCATCGCAGCAGGCAACTTATCAGTCTTCTCAGTACTTTTCTGCTTTATGCTGCTAACAACTTTTGGAAGGTTATTTGTCCTTAAGTACTTAATAACTCTTCCTCTGCAGGGGCATAATCAGGCATTATTAGCAGCAGTTTCAGACGCTAATCATAAAGCTGTTATTTCTGCTTAATCCTAACCGTGCGAAATATTAATGTGCTGTTTAATCCCCTGGGTATCTGGTAATAATAATAATAATAATAAAAAAAGTGAGGCAGTGAAAACCTGGCACTGTAGTAATCATATCCATATTTATTTACCATTGTGTTCATCTCGGTCTCTCTCTCTTGCCCCCCTGTGTCACGGAGTCCCTCGGTGCAAGGTACCCAGAGAGCGTCCCACGCATCCAGAGGAGTGGGGGATGCCCAGGCCAAGGGACAGGGTGATGCTTTGAAGGGAAGAGCCCGGCAGCACGAGGGAGGGTGCAGGTACAGTCCCACACCGTTGCAGCCCCCTGAGATCTGGTGACCGCCTCAAAGAGCAAAAAGGGCTGAGGGCACAGGGTGCTAAGAGCTGGTGGGAGAAAACACATTGCCTCTCTCTCTTTCCTGAACTATCACCTAAACGGTTAGAGCTGAATTCTGATTTAATATCTATGATCATGGTTTGTGTGAAAATATCGTGCTAAACTCACTTTGGTTTCCTTCTTCCTCCGCCATCCTTTAAAAGGAAAAATAAAAAAGGCCCCACAGCAAACCTGTTAAGCTTTCAAACATGAAGCAGCAATTTAGCGAATGTTGCAAACCTCACCAATAGAGAAGTGACAAAGCCACTGCAGAAAATGTCATGGTAGGAGCAACTTCTCAGTAATGCCATTATTAACCGCTGTGATTATCTGCTGTGATCAATAGAGCTATTATACAAATGAAACTTAAGGACCCCTTAATAACCGGTGAGGGAGCTGGTATCAGCCAGCTACTGCAGGTTACATTCATATGTGAGAAATGCCATCACTTGCCCCAAAAAGAGAGGCTAAAAACCTCTTTCTGATGCAATGACGCTCTGAAGATGTGGTCTGGTATTCTGTCCATCTCTGAATAGAGAAAGACAGCAGTTGTGACAGACGGACCTTTCTTCACCAAATGCATTCGCTGCTGCTGCCCTGTAACATAAACACAGGAAAAGGGAAGGAACCAGCGGGAGCACATCGCATCTCACGCAGAGATGGGCCTCTAGTCAGGCCTCCTGAGCCCTCAGACCCTACAGCTCAGTCCAGCCTCTATTTCTACACCTGTATTGACCTAAAAGTCCTTTCTAATGGGAGCGTCGGTAGCCTTTCCTTCTCCAGACACTTAGTAAGAGATGAGCATCACTGTGACCTCTAAAGTGTAAACGCCGAGCACAGAGGGTGAAAAGACCTCTTAGTGCCTGCCCATGCTTTATTATTTAGCACTCACTGTGCAAAACATGGCTATTTGTCACAGCCCCTTCCTTCCTTTTGCTCCATCATCGTCTTTGAAATGAGTTATGAGGAGACATAGCCACGCGGGCAGTGTTGACACTGGGCAAGGAGCAGCAGTGCAGATCGATTCCCGGGGCCCTTTTGGGAGCTGCTGGTCCATGCCTGACCCTCAGCCAGCAACCCTTCTGCAGAGTATCTCTGATGTTCCAGCAAGCTGCTAAAATATTGAATCAGTGCCTGGCCGTCGTGCATCCTTGCTGTTATTTTCCTTGCTATAACAATGAAAATTAATGCAGGAAATGTATGTGGGAATTTTCACATTTATTTTTACAGTAAAACCTGTGATCTCTACCCGAAGCTGAGAAAGAGCGGCCAAGGCATACAGAGGTTGGCTCACATGATTTGGACTTTGTTGTAATGTTCAGGAGCCTGGTTTCCCCGCTGAGTGGCCATTAATTTACTATTTGGCAAATGTAAGATGAACCGCCTGGACCACGTAAGGAATTTGCTCCTTCTGTGGTTAGGAATGAGGATACAGCAGCACCTAGCACCCCATTTCATTCGCTGTTCAGAAAATAGGGCCACGCTTTGACGGCAGCTGCCCTGGTAGGCGATGCAGTGGCCTGGGATTCCTCCACCAACTTTCTGGAACTTCCAGGCAGACCCCTCAGCTTCTCCCCATGCTCTCCTGCATTTCCCCTCGTGTAAATGAGCTCATCAGACCCTGATAGAACACTCTGGTAAACAGATGCCCCTTTTCCCCCCCGTTAAGATGGAAGGGGCCGCAGTGCCACCCTGATTATTTTTAGCCTGGTGACTTGCTTTTTAGGATGTACAAGAGCTGGAATTAAGAGGGGCAACGAAACGTTCGTGTGGGTTGTTGCCCACAAGGATGGTAGCAAAGGAGCGGGTACCCGTACGCAGTTCGTAAAGGTTCAGATCTCCTAGGGTCTGCACAGCCCCAGGCTGGTCCCAGGGGGAAACGCGCAGTTGCCCTGCCAGCAGCGTGATGTGCAGAGCCTGTGCCTGACGACACATATGTGTGAGTGATGATACGTATGTGCACGTGACGACACGTACGTGAGTGTGACGACACGTGTGCGTGCGCAGGAACGCACTGGCCGTGCCGAAGGGGCAGCTGGGCTGCTATCGCTGCAGAGCTGGGCGCCGGAGGCTGAGCGAGAGCCAGCGCCGAGCTTGCGAGTGTCAGCTCCCTTTGTGTGAATTCTTACATAGCCTTTGTTATGTGATTATATGGTAGGGTATTTCTTAACCAGAGAAGAAAAAGACCGAATTCCCAGCACTGTCTGAATTTTGAATTTATAAATTTGAAAGCTTAATCATATTCTTTTCACAGTGCCTTATGGTTTATATATATTTGGGGGTTTGTTGCTTTTTTGAATTCGCTCATTTCGCTGTCAGTTTAAGCTTAATATTATTAAAATTGCTCTGGTTCGCTCTATTTAAAATTCTCCAGTTACAGTATTTTTTGGAAAGAAGTGCTAAGTCAATTCCTTTCTCCCGTTTTTTATTTGTTCTAATGACTCATTAGATTAGCACCTTTGAGATTGCCAGCAGGAAGGAACACGCCTGCCATCAGAAAAGGTCTTGCAGAAGCCAGGGGCAGGAAGTTTTGCAGGTTCAGGGCCGTGCATTGGACCTCCAGGCAGGGAAGCTGATCCTTCCTCAGGCCATGAATATGCTCCGGAGACGTGTGACATGACGGTGTTCCTGAGGAGATGTTACGGGCCACGGGGGGCTAAAGGCAGCCCCTCTCCGCAGCCTCTCCTTGCACAGTGAGGGTCAGAGGCTTTTGCTCTCTTTGCAAGGTGAGGGGGGTAAATGGTCACTAGAGCCCCGCCACCTTGCCCAGGGGATCTGTGTGTTACTGGCAGGACAGAATGGAGAAAATTTGCCTTCCGAAGGTGTCGTGGTTTAACCCGGCTAGCAACTCAGCACCACACAGTGCTCGCTCACTCCCCCCTCCCTCAGTGGGTTGGGGGAGAGAGTGGGGAAGGGGAAAAAAAAAAAGGTTAGAGCCGAGGGCTGAGATAGAGACAGTTTAATAAGAGAAAATAATAATAATAGTAATAATGAGAATGGTAAGAGAATATACAGAATATATAAAACAAATGATGCACAACGCAATTGCTCACCACCCGCCGACCGATGCCCAGCCCGTCCCGAGCCGCGATCACACCCCAAGCTGCGATCACTCCCCAAGCTGCGATCACTCTGCCCGCAACTGACCGACCGACCCCCCCCCGAGCATGCCGTTCTATGGTCTGGAATAGCTCTTGGGTCAGTTGG
>BOSO01002722.1:0-74385 GCA_018403395.1 Gorsachius goisagi
CATTCAAGGCCAGGTTGGACGGGGCTGTGAGCAACCTGATCTGGTTAAAGGTGTCCCTGCTCCCTGCAGGGGGGGTTGGGCTGGGTGACCTCTAGGGGTCCCTTCCAACCCAAACCATTCTGTGGTTCTAAGATGAAAACCAAAGAAATTCCCAGGGACATAGGAGTAAACATCACCATAGGTGTGAGCAAGGTGAATTGATCCGGGCTGGTACCCCCAGCGCAGTGTCACCCCCTCCATCCATCCGCCTTGGCAGCTCTGCGCCACGCAGCTGCAGCGTTACCGATGGCAGGGGCTGAGGAGGGACCTGGGGATCTGGGGAGTGCTGGCTTCCAGAGAAAAAACAAACTAGGGTATTGAAGGTAGATTAGCCAGAGCAGTGCGAGTGCAAAGAAGTGATGGTTGCCAGGCCCATGATATATATATTTAGAAAAAAAAAAAAAGCCCAAAATCTCATTTTCAAAGTCCCAAAAAATTTCACTTGTCCTCAGCTCTGGGCTTTGCAGGTGCCAGGGCCAAGGGAGCAGAGCGTGTGGGGGCATGGGGTCGGAACCTCCTGGTACCGTGGGCTGGGCACCTCCCTGGGCCAGTTCCTGCCATGAGGGAAGGCTGGGCTGGAGAATACATTTCAGAAAAAATGTGTGATTTAAAGCATCTGGAGATGGGGGAGCATCCAGTTCCCTCGCTGTTGTAAGGGCTTTGCCTTCACTTTCAGGTCTCTGTCCCTGTCAGACCTTTGTACCTGGTCTGGAGAGCTCATTGTCGTCAGATTCGGTCCGTCCGTACTTACAGATTATGGCCAAGGCATTTTTTAGCTTGTTCAAAGCAGGCTTTGAGTACAGGCAGTCTTCTCCTCAACCCTGCCAGCCTGTCCCCGAGCTGTCCCTGGTCTGCAGCCCTCCCCGCCTCGATGTGCCAACACCAGCCTGCTTGGGGACACGTCCCCGCAGGGACCACAGCCACCCAGCTCACGTCCCCCCCCTCGGTACCCAACCGAGTCAATGCTCAGTAATGCAGCAGTGGTTCACTTCCCAGCTGCAAAAATGCCCTGGAGCAACCCTGCTGCCTGATTTTCTCCAGGGACAGGACAGAACTGGGGCAACCCTGGTGGCGGTGGAGCCGGCTCCCACAGCCGGACCCCCAAAGTGGGGGTGGTCAAGCTCCCCGGGTGTCCCCTGCCCCTGCCCGGGGCTGCCCTGGGGATTCCTCACCAACAGGGCTTGGGTGGAGACAGAACTGCTGCTGATTCCTCCCTGAGCTCCTCCACCGTACAACAGCATCCTTTTGCTGGCTGCTGCATTTAAATAACAAGATGAACTTTAAGTTTAAATTACAATAATCTGTACCTATTGCATTTCTTTCTGTCCTTCACTCTCAGGGTGGCAATTTTTCCTGCAGGGATGGAACAGATGGGGGAAATATTAGGAAAATTAGATCAAATGGTGGTATAATGCCATGAGATGACTCAGTTCTATTGTGGTGTAGTCTTACAAAAACAGGGCATTGAACAAAATGTACTTTTATGGAAAAGGGGTTTTTTTGTGTTGTTATTTCTTTTTAAAAGCTGAAAAAACCCACTCCTCCTGATTTGTATCTTTATGTAACATTAGGGGTTTTTTATTTGGGCTCCTTATGCTGTCTGTACTGGTTGTGATCGGCAGGACGCCTGCAGGTACTGGAGCCCAGGTCTCTGGCTGCACAGCCAGGGTCCCCCCCCCGGGCTCTGTCATGAATGAATCCGTGAATCCTGCTGACTATGCCAATTTGTGGCGAAGGAGTGTATTTACACAATTTGGTTTAGTAGCAGTGTAGAATTTATTTGTGCCTTTATGGCAAATCACAGCATTTGATTGTGGTATTTTAGCAGCACTCAATCATCAGTCAATTAACAAAGTAATTTGAAAATAATTAATCAAACCAGCAACTTAGTTACAGATTTGCAGATGGCAAGGTTCACTCTCTTACTGCATGGAAGGAGTACACAAAGGAAAATGAAGTTACACTCGAGTTAGAATGATTCCCAGAGAGACCATGGATGCAGAGGATAAGGAGGACCCTCCCGTTGAGTCACAAGGTTCAGAACAGACCCCCTTGCGTTCCAAACTCCTTCTCAGAGAGGACTCCAGGTGCAGCTGGGTCCAATCTTAGTCTCAGACTTGGTCAATGGTTTTTGTCAAAGGATAATACATGTCTAGCAGCGATCTAAAGTTTATTCACAGTTTTAAGGTGGACCACAAGATCTTTAGCAGCACTTGATCATTGACTAAATTAACATTCATGGAGTTAGTAATTAAATCACACATCTACAGATTACTTAAATTGATTCCCACATGCATACGCACAAACATGATTATGTCCATATAATGTATACACACACACAAGTGTATACCTGCTGAAAATTGCCCTCGAGTTCAGTGAAATACTCATAGCATGTGCCTTGGCATTTCTCAGTGGGCAAGGGTTGAGCCTCAAGGAGTGAAGGGTTTTCAGCCCAGGCTCCACTGTTGGTCTTTGGTGATGGACTTTTGGATTTTAGCAAACTTGAGAGTCTGTGAGAGGTGTCCTGCTCAGAGGGAGATACTGGTCACAGCCTGCTGTAGTCCAGGAGAGCTCAGAGGACCTTACTTAGGACCGTGGTTTTATAGGATCGTGAGATGATTGGCTTCACTCGTTTGTAGGCTGTCGTCCTGACCACAGCCCACCTGCAGATTACTGAAATTCCAGTAACAATGGCACCGCTCTGCTTGGGTTGTGACCCAGGTGAGGCACGTTCCGAGGCTGTCGGGGATAACTGATGGATCCTGTTCTGTTCCCCGCCTTGACCAGTCAACCGGCGTTTCTAGTACAGGCGGTACCTCTCCCACCTCAGCCAGGTAGGAGTTTCTGGTACAGTTACGGGGCGCCTGACTGACCAACTCACTACGCAAAGGCTGAGGTCTGGCAGGAATTCCTGAGGTCATAAAGTGGTTGAAGAGAGAAAAAGATGGGTGGGGAGGATATGCACCACCACAGGGTGTTTCGGCTGTTGCCAGGAGCATCTCTTGCTCTTTCATGGTTAAAAATAACATTATTGCTATATTACTCTGCACCACGCAATCAACTCCCTGCTATCCTTCTACGTCACAGGGGGGGAAAAAACCTTAATTTTGATCATCTGACCAAATGCTAATTCTTCTTTTCTTGCTGTTTGCCAATAGAAAAGGGCTTTGAGGCTGGGGACAGGCAGTGGTGGAGCTGGACGTGCAGCCCTACTCCAGCCTCAGACACCCCGAACACCTACAATGCCCATGGGGTGATGCTGGGGAGGCTTTGCAGTTACCAGCTCCGCTTCATCCTTAGGCAAGCAGGGTATCAGATGAGCCAAGGGGCAAAAGTCTACATATTCCTTATTTTTTACCCTTGAAAAAGGCACTCCTCCAGAAATCCTGCCCATTCCCAATGTAATTCCCAGCAATGTGGCTGTGTGTCGCCAACTTTGAAGTCTTAACGTTTGCTGTGAGCCCAAGCCCTGACACAAACAAACGGTTTAACAACCCGATTGCTTATTTCTTTGGGCCAAATGGAGCTGTAGCATGGTATCTCATGCAAAACTTTTCCTTCCTAGCCTGGAAGGGCATGGAGAGCCCATAATGAGGCATTGCCAGGTGTGCTTGCTGGGCTAATAACACATCTCATATTGTTACACTGTGCTGGTTTTTATTTTTTAAGCCTACAGCGTTTTCTTCATGGCTAACATAAAAAAAAGAGCAGCAGACTGAGCATTTGGGGAGAAAGATGCAGCTCTGAGAAAGAAGATAAAGAGATTCTGCAGATACTTATGCACAGAAAATTGGCCAAACAGTAATGAATCTCATTTAGATGCATTTGTGTGGTTGTAGCTCCTGCAGCTGGTTCACGAAGGGGCGGTTGTTTATTGTGGGTAGGGGTTTAGGGGTTACCCACTGACTTGCTTGTCTAGAGGCAATAGCAGGGGGCAGTGGAGAGAAGTTTTTGTGCTGTTCCCCCCAGGAACTGAGCCCTAGGGCTGCCCAGGGAAGCACTGGGTGTGTGAGTAGGGTTAGGGTGATGCTGATGGCTGCAATGGAGGCACCTGGCAGCATCACCCCTGTGCCTGCCCACCAATTTTATTTAATCCTCTAAATTAATGGGTGGGCTGCTGCTTGCTAAGGGGAGAGGCTTCACCCTGCCCTGGCAGGAGGGTGCTGTTGGTGAGGCTCTGCTTGCTCATCCTCCCTGTCTGCTCTGGCCCAGGTAGGAATCTCTGCTTTTAGGCTTTTCATAGTGAAGGTGGTGGCCAAATTTCAAGGCAGGCTGTGCTTGTGAGTGGTCCCTGCTAGACGGTGGGGGTATTATGGAGGTGGTGGGTACGTACTCATGTGGGGGCCCTGGTGGCTCACTGAGGTCTTGCCTGTGCAGCCCCCCCCCGCTCATGTGTCGCTGCGGGGCTGTGAGGAGCTGTGCCCCCCCCTCTGCCCAGCAGAAGGGGGAAGGAATGGATGGGAGCAATGGGGGAGGTTACAGCTCTGGCCCTGGCAGAAGTAGATTGTTCTAACCCGAGAGAAGGTGTTTCCCCCCAGCCTGTGAGGACTGCTGCCGGCTCTCCAGTGGGGAGGGAGTTGGACTCATGCTTTTAAAGCCCTTTATTTAGGGGGGCAATTTAGAGCTGTTATGAATCACATCATGACTGATTTTTGCAAAAATATATGTATGCCCCCAGCATGTAGTCACTAACACATATTGTAAAGGAAAGTGTTACTCTGGAGGTGAAGGAAAACCTCAATAGCCTAATTCCTCTTTAAAATGATGTTGAATTAAACCAACTTTCTGTATGAAGTTTATAAGAAAACTTTGCTTTCTCTCCCCCTATTTAGTTTTTGCCTTGCTAACGCTTTTGAAAAGGGTTTTTAAATATTTAAAACCGGTCAGATAAAAACTGTTGCATAAAGGCTGTCGAGGCTCTGAGTCAGTGCGCTATAAATAAAACAAAATACTAGAATAAATCTCATTAACAAGTAAACATAATATATTTTGATCTGAAAGCCCCATAAATTCCCCTCTACCTGTCAAGAGCGAGGCTACAACTGCTTTTCTCTGCAGGCAATGCAGGGACCCACAAGTTGCCCTTTGCTATGAGGGAATGTAAAGTAAACCAGGGTAGTAATTAATAATAACCCAGTGTGACTAAAACTCTTCTACCAGGCAGCAAAGTGTGTTTGAATACAGATCAGTTCTTCCTACTGCATCAGCTGAGTTAGTGCCGCGGTTGCATTCAGAAGCACAGAGGCAGATTACTAACAACCACTATTTAAAAATATTTGTGGATTTTATTTAATTTTTTTCTTTAGTCTTTGGCTTAATGTGGTATTTTTGTCTTGATTATGTTACAAAAAAACCCCTGCCAGCAGTTTCTCTTATTTATGAGCCTGCTTCCTTTGCTTTATAAAATACAGACTTTAAGAGCTCTCAGAGAAGAGGTTTGGGGATGTTTGGTGGGGGGTTTTTAAGGCTATAACCACCAACTGTTGCTGGTTCCAGTGTTGCGCTAAGTCCCCAAGAGCAGCGCTTGGCCCTCCAGCCCTGTCCCCCACTGCCCAAAGACCTTGCCCCCGCTGCATCCCTGCATGGGCTGCTCCAGGTGCCAGACCTGGGTGCCAGACCCAGCACCCCATTGCGCTCCCGGGGGTCATGGCACCCAGTGCATGGCTGTTCCTTCAGCAGCAAGGCTGGCGTTGCCATCTCTTGCCTTTGTGCCCTGATAAAGGGCAGCCAATGTTCCCTGAGGGGCCGGGGAGGGCAGACGGTGGCTGAGGGCACTCGCTGGGGCAGAACCAGATGCGAGAGTCCTGGTTTAATGGCTTGTGTTCATTCCGTGTGCTGCCACCCTCCCTCCAAGCAGATGTGCCCCAACAGCAGAGGGGACCTGCCAACGCCGAAGCCAAACGTTTGCTCTGCACCAGATCAGAGCTTTTGCTGGCACGTGGTGTGCTGCTGCGTGGGTGGAGGGTCAGCCCATGCAGTATGGATCGAGTTGTCTTTCGGTGGGTTTGAAGTCTTTCCGTGCTGTGGGCAGTGCCTGCCATCCATACACCCGCAGACTGGGGCCCTCGCCGTGCAGCGGGGTGGGTGTGCAGCCGTGAGCGTGGCACCTTCGTCCTGAGCAGCAGCCCAGGGCCCTTACCGGGTGCCTTCTCCTTGGTTTGGCTGGGGCGAGTGTCCTGGTTTTGGCTGGGACAGAGTTAATTTTCTTCCTAGTAGCTGGCATAGTGCTGTGTTTTGGATTTAGGATGAGCAGCATGTCGATAACTCACTGATGGCTCAGTTGCTGCTGAGCAGGGCTCACACCAGTTGAGGACTTCTTGGCTTCCCCTGCTCTGCCAGGGGCACAAGGAGCTGGGAGGGGGCACAGCCAGGACAGCTGACCCCAACTGGCCAAGGGCCTAATCCATACCATAGGGCATCACGCTCAGTATAGAAACTGGGGGAAGAAGAAGGAAGGGGGGGATGTTTGGAGTGATGGCATTTGTCTTTCCGAGTCACCGTGATGGAGCCCTGCTTTCCTGGGGATGGCTGAATTCCTGCCCGCCCATGGGAAGGAGGGAATGAATTCCTTGCTTCGCTTGTGCGTGCAGCTTTTGCTCTCCCTATTAAACTGTCTTTATCTCAACCCACAAGCTTTCTCTTTTACTCTTCTGATTCTCTTCCCCATCCCACCATGGGGAGTGGGTGAGCGGCTGGGTGGTGCTGAGTTGCTGGCCAGGGTTAAACCATGACAGCGAGCCATGCACCCACCAGCTCTGCTGGCAGAGCGAGGTACGAGCTCGTTAGTCAAATGATCAGCAAGTGCTGTCTCTAGTTAGATGGAAAGGGGGGGTTGAGCCTCCCAGGGTGTGGTGGGATGCTCCAGGGGGAAGAGCTCCCTGACCACCATGGCAGCCAGAAGCTGCACTTCATGTATTTAAGACAGCCCTGAGCCCATTTTTCACCCAGCGTAAATTTGTCCCCTCTAGTGTTTAGCTTTCTACTAGAAAGTGCAAATACCTGGGAAATTCCATGTTGTACGGTGACCTACTTTACAGCATTTTTTTTTTAAGGTACTGGGAAAACTGCCAAAAAGTTAAGTCTTCATTTTTCTGAGGCTGGCCTGTTAGCTTCTGTCTGTCGCTACAAGAAAGCGGGTGGTGAGTTTGCAGCCAAAGCTTTGCTCCCCCAGGTGGGTTCTCACCCTCCACGCTGCGGAGATGCTTGTGGAGGATGTTTCGGTTAAGGAACTGCAATTTCAAAATTCATCCCTCCTTCCTGAACTGGTCCAGCCTGGACTTACTGAGAGCTGGATATGTGAGTGTTGGGTCAGTTTTTCATAGAGGAGGTGGATTTACAGGGACACATTTTTATATATAAAGAATCCTGGGCTTGAAATGGGCTAAAAAATACCCAGAGGCATACATGAAATCCACTTGTTTTCATAGAATTGTTTAGGTTGGAAAAGCCCTTTAAGATCATCAAGCCCAACCGTTCCCCTAACCCTGCCATCCCACCACTGAACCCTGTCCCTGAGCACCTCATCTGCCCGGCTTTTAAATCCCCCCAGGGATGGCAACTCGACCCCTTCCCTGGGCAGCCCCTTCCAGTGCTTGACAGCCCTTTCCATGAAGAAATTATTTTTCCTCTGTCAGACCAGCTATGTGCATGACTGGAAGGAATGCCATGAGCTTAGTGAACAATCATTGTAGCTACAGAGTCTGGTAGAGAGCTTTGAGAAAAAGGCAGCACAGGTACCCCTGACTTCTCAAAGCAAAACTTTTCTGCGGAAAAGCTCAGACCTGTTTTGCCTGCAATGGCCTTGATTATGGTGGTCATGAGAGTGTGAGCCTCGGCAGAGATGGGCTTCTCTGAGCTCAGGTGGTCACTCCTGAAATATGGGAAGTACTTTAATGAGATGAGGTCTCTTTATATAAAAAAATGTCTTTATTTTTTCCCCACTCTGTGCCCAGCCATCACTGTCCGTAACTTTTCCAGACTCACTGGAATGCTGAGGTTTTCTGTATCCCTGATGGCACTTGTCTTCCAGTAAAACTTCAGTTATAAAGATAAAAAAAAGAGGGTTTGAGTCCCTATTTTCTGGCTGAATATCAACATTTTTGATAGATGTGTTGCACTTCAGAAAAATTTTGGTTGCTGAAAAATGAAGATTTCTTCCTGATATGTAAAAAACCAGAACCAAACTGAACACAAACTCTGTCGTGTTCTACTTCAGCATCCTCAGGAAGCCGGGTGTCCTGCGAGTGGCTTTTAGTAGCAAAGTAGCAGTGCTGGTTACACTGGTTGGTCTGACGTTAATTCACAAACAGCAATGGATGGCTGGGGGAAAGAAGTTTGTGCGTTTTCCCTGTCACCTTTGGTTTGCTGTGGAAAATCGTATTCCAGCTTCTGCTGGAGGTGTTGGGATCTTTCCATCAGTTTTGGTGGGAATGGCCAGAGGAGATACTCCAGTGCTTCAGAACATGGAAATATTGATACAGTTGGGTTTTTTCCCAGTTTCCAATTCTGGCAGAGACCATCCATCCCCTGCATGCCCCCAGACCCCAGCAGCCTTGGCTCCACGGAGCCTTACCAGGTTTTCTACCTGTTGGTTTTAAACCAACCTCTGGTAACAAAAGTCCAAACTCTTAAATAATGGCTCGTTAAGCTGGCTGCCAGCTCCTGGCTGGTTTTCCCCATCATTTACTGAAGTCTGTCTGACCCTTTTAAAGTAGAAATAAGTTGGGCTTATCATTCAAATTAATTTTTCCTAGGCACACTTTGTCATTTGGCTTTAAAAGGAAGGAAAAGAATTATACTGAACATTGCAATTAATCTGAGTTGTTTTCTGTAGCCATCTTTGAATCCTGCTGGAAACAAATGGGCAGTAGGTAAGGGGTTGTGGTGCTGTAGTTCCAATTAGAGTGCCTTCTGTTTGAGTTCACAGGCTGCAGGTAATTTATACAAAGTGCTCGTGGTGCTTTGGATGCTTTAGCTTGATGGGGAAGAAAAGGAGGTCAGCGTTCACCTGAAATACGCCTGTTATTAGCTGCACTTCTCAGTGTTTCTGCAAGGCATAATTTAAAAACAATTTTTTCTGAATTGCACCATCTGGAGGAAGGAAAAAAAAATATCAATAATGTATTTCCATGAGGTTCAGTAGCTTTACCCACCTCGATAGTGCCAGTGGATGCAGCTTCTATTGCTTTGCTGTTTTCAGATTACGGATCCGGATGGCGCGCTGTCTGGCACGGGCACAGGAGCTGCAGTCTTTCCCGTGGGATGGATGTGCAGGGAGCGGGTGATGTTCTTCCCTTTGCTGGTGCTCAGGCTCCTTGTGCTCGCAGGGTTTCTCAGCTGGGATGGCAGTTCATTAGTCAGTGAAGGGGGTACCTGGAGCTGGATGTGACCTAAAAACTCTCATCATCCCATGCACGTGGGAGAAATGCTTCTTGCAAGGGCCGCCTCCTTTCTGTTCCAGCATTAAACCTGGAGTTTGAGCCAGACTTAGAGCTGTCCCTTGTGGAGAAATTACAGGCTGCTGGCTTGCTGCTGTGTGTCTCCCTATATTCACAAGACTGTTCACATGGCCCCAGCCCCACAAGCTTCATCTGACGCCTTCCAAGTCTAAGTGGCTGAAGGAAAAGAATCTGGTGGTTTACTTCGGGTATTATGTATGGGCTAATGTTTGTTTGCCATGGAGAGCATGCTGATGATTGTAGCGGAGTCATGTAGGAATAAGATGGTAGGCAAGGGTTGCTACTGAAGCTGGAACAACTCCCCCCATCCATTCAGCTCATGCTTGCAGCAGCGGCTCTGCAGGACAGCCTCCCCTGGCATGGGACTGCCCTGGGATGCCTCTGCCTCCAGTTTGTGTTGCAGAGTCTGTCTTACCGCTGCTTTATTGGGAATTAACCCCCTGGATGAGGCTTTTGCTTTGCAGACTGTAACAAGGAATTCTCTTTCCTTTCCTAAAGCAGGTTCCACCATCCTAGCTTGATCAGAATTGCTGGGGTGGTCGCTGGGCAGAAGGACGCAGACCTCATGGGTGCTGCTCATGCAAGTGCTCGGGGTCTGCTCAGCTCGCTCTTGTGCCGGACCGAAGTTTCAGCTGCACGTTGCTGGCTGGAATTCTGGAAATACTGTGAAATCTGGGGCTGTGTTCCCTTCTAAGCTAAGACTGCAAGAAGGAAAAAGCAAAACCCTGGGTCTCGCCTGCTAGATCAGAGTTATATATGTTATACATTGGCCATATATGCTACGTATTGGTGAAGGAAGCATGGGCCAGGTAAGGACTTCACCAGGCAGGTATCTGCTGTAACTCAAGGCTGTTGCACCTCCAGTTTCTCATCAGTATTTAGTTCATAATCCAAGGTTCATTAACTTCCTAACTATAAAAAGCATAAGCAAAATATCACGTTAATTAAAGCAGTTGTATTTCATGTGTCCTGGGTGCCTTCTGATCCCGGAGAAAGGCACCATCGTGTAGCTTTTGCTGGTGTCAGTGCAGTAGTGATGCTCTGATGTCCAGGAAGATCAAAAGAGGTCTTATCATTTTTATTGTATTGCCTCAGCAAGATTCTCCTCTTGGAGCTTAAAACACCACAAACAGAAAAAAACCCAGAATGTAGTTGCCTGGTAATGAAATTCTGCTTCATTTACGGTGATGGCTGAAGCAGAGGCATCCCTTTGCCTGGCACGGAGCTGCAGCTGCCCGGCTGTGGAAAGCAGGGCAAGGTTGCAACAAGCAGAGGAGATGCCTGGTTCAAACTGTGGGAGGGGTGGGAATCCACAACGTGGGGGTAATGCAACAGGGTACAAAACTGATATTCCATGCCAACAGATACAGGTATAAAGTTATGCAGTTGGTATTTTTAGTAGAGATATCAATAAGGTGGTGACCTTGTTTTTATGAAATGAGCATGTTTTTATGAAATTTAACTTTAAGGCAGATGGAAGTGTCACTGACTTGGGGCAGGTGGCTCGTGGCTGATCCCTGAGGTGCTGACACCTTGCTTTCGAAACAGGTTCTTGCAGGACTGTGTGTGGGTCATTCATACCCTCTAAGCTGTTAAAAAATAAAGCAGCGCCTTCTGGGTCAAAAACAACTTCACAGAAAAGCTGTATGCGATGTCGAGCGCCGTGGAGCTTTGAATTCAATTTTGGAGTAGCCTCATACTGCTGCTACAGAGACGTGGGAGTTCTGATGGTGATTTTTAATGGGAGAAGATCCAGACCTGTTGGTAGAGCAAGCATTTGTACCTGCTGGCTGCTCGGTGCTGGTGGCAGGGGCTGCCTCTGCTGTCAGATGCTGAGCTGGGGGGATCGGTCTGACCCAGCGCAGGAGCAAAGCAAGTTACAGGAGTGGTCGGGGAAGAACGAGAACGAGGAGGAAAAAAGGTCGCTTAAAGCCACACTCTTTCTTCTTGAGCAAGGATGGGCAAACGCTGGACTGACCTTGGGAACTGGGATAGCTGTCCTGAGCTGAGGACTCAGCGATGGGGGGTGTAGTCTGGAAAAAAGAGCAGAAATAAAGGTTGTGAGTAAATGCTGGCTGGGCTTGGTTGTATCAATTGGTACAATTGGTTTGGTGCTGGGCGAGTCCCTTAGCATCAGTTTCTTCCAGTTGTACTACAGATAATTATTTACCTCCCTCTCAGCTTGCTGTGAGAAAAAAATTAGGTAACGCCGACAGTGCTACGAATGCAGCAGTCGCTGTTTAGTGGTTTGGGTTTTTTTTTCAGAGAAAAGAGGTTTGAAAACTTCCCCTTCCGATCACATTGATCAGAAGAAGGAGCACTTCTTGCTTAATGAAATGAGGCCAAACCCAATGACATTAGTTGCTTGGAGATAGGACTAAGTCTTGATTTGATGGCAATGGAGAGCACTTGTGCGTGATTTTTTTTTCACTTGAGAAATCAGGAGCATGAGCAGCGCAGGTTTCAATGTTACTGATGGCAGCTCCCCAGTTGCGTGGGGGCCAGTGCCTTTGTTAGCTGGAGTGGGCTGTGGGGTTTGCTGGATGATTTGAAATGCCTTTTTCAGATGTCACCGAAATACGACTTCTGCGGTGGTGTTTGGGATTTCAGTTTTGCTGGAACTGTAGATACATGAAAGGTGAACAAAGGAAGGATTTGAAAAAGGCCAAACCCTGCTTTACCTTTTGCCGCCTCCCAGCACAGTGTCTAACACCCAGCTGGCAAACGGGTAAACATGAAACCTACAGCCATAATTATCTTTCTGAGAGCAAGTCTCTAAGCTGTTAAATTGGTGGCGAATTACACCTTAAAAGCAAGCCAGGACAAAATAGCTTATTCTTAACTTCCCCCCCACCTGAAAACAACAACAACAACGACCCTCTCGAGCAGTGTGGGTAAATTAATTCATCCTTTGTATGGCGCTCACATAAACAGATTATAAATTGTTGGTATTTTGTACCGCTAGTGAGAAGAAGGAAAAACGCAGCTGCTTCCTCAGCAAGTGGTTTCTTTCCTTTGGTTAAAAAAAATAAAATATACAAATTTATTAATAAGCTATTTGCTGCTATGTTTTCTGATCGGAATAAAATTTAAAACAGTGCCCCCTGGCAAGAACCAGCCTGGCCTGTGTTTTGCCGCCCGGGCGATGCTGCTGTGCTCCCGGCTGCAGCCCTGCTCCTTGCAGGGGGATTCCTGCATCAGAGAAGATGCACCTCTAGCCCTGCGTGCTCAAATGCCGTGAATCTTGCCTCCTTGAACCCTGTTTTGTGTGTGAGTATCAAAAGTATGGGAACCTCTGAATTGTGTGAGCCTAAGGGTTATGTCTCTGCAAGAGGAAGAAAGCCAGCGTCTGAGTCTCACGTAACCGTAAGACCCCACAAACCAGAGCTAATGCAAAGCACCTCTGTTGGTTATTCTTGTTGTTGACTGTAACGGGGAGTAACTGTAGCTTCTGACTCGTGTTTTCACTTCTAGTCCTATTGCTACATGGCCTGGGTCAATGAGCTTCACGTTGACTTCTTTTTTTGGGTTCTCCCCCCAACTCCTTCCATCCTCTGGCCTCCAGCTTCGCGCAGAGCATCCCAGTGTGTCCCCATGCCAGGGTGCAGGATTTGCAGACCAGAGCAGCTTTCCTGCTCTTTGTGTATGTAAATGATGAAAGATAAATTGACCCCCTGGTGAAAACCAGCTCCTTTGCGCTTGGTTCCTCAGCTGTATAATTGGAATGGTTGGGTTTGATCCCTGCAGTGGGGATTCTCTGCTTTGTTGGTACCTGCTGGTACAATGCTGCCTGTCACCGAGAACAGGTTCTTCCCCTTTTCTCTTGGATGCGGGCAGGGAGAAATACAGGATAACAGTTAACAGCAGTCAAACAGAGGTATCGGAGACAGATAATGGGATAATACTGCTGAAGGCAGACTGAAAATTAGAGGATTTCCCCCGGTGTGGGCAGCCTGCGATCTTGCTTGGAGAAGCACCTTTGCCCCACGGCGTTACTCCTGTTGCCCTCTCATTTCAAGTGGGGCCAGTTCCAGATGATGCTGGTGGGAGGATGGTGGTCCCCATGCTGCGCAGGGGGGGTGGCTTCTCTCATTCGCAAACTTTCATCTCCAGGGACATGAGAAAATTCCGCCATTCTGAGTAGGACTTTTTCTTTTTTGCTATATCTTCTTATGATTCTTCTGCACTTGTTGCTGCTTTAGACTGTGATGAACTCTTTATTTTGTTCTTCTAGGAAGACTTCCCATCACTTTGAAATTATTACTTTTTTTTCTTTATTGGAAGATTATTCTGCTTTTTAATAACACCGTAACTGAGGGCCCAGAAGATCATGAATTAAATAGCAATTTTTCTGTCTTCAGTTTCCCATTTTCCTTCTATAAAATCCCTCGTTAATGACCAGTGATCACAGCTTACCGTATCGGAACAGGCTTTGTAAAAGCAAGGCTGCGAGCCCTGAGAGAGGTTATTTCCAGCAGTAGCGGGTGATCGTTCAAAATCCCATTAAGCGTGCAATTTCAGAGGGAGCTCGCAGTGCGTGAGGAAGGGACGTGTACGGGATAAACGCTCCTTTGTTTCCCTTGCAGGGGAATGCTCCCAGGCAAGAACGGTCCGGTCTGTTCAGTGTTACCTGGGCTGATCAGCTGATTGAATTTCATTGACCAGGTTAATATTGAGCCCTTGTGCAATTACCGGGAAAGAACAGACGATGATTTCCTTCGGCCTTGCTTTTGTGATGCGGAAGAAAGGTTTATATTTCAAATGATCTTCTAATTCGTGCAAGTAGCCTCTTGAAAGAGACCCTTTAATTTAGGGCAGACTGGAAGAGTGCAATTCTTGCAGTCATTCTCAAAGTAAGACTTCGAATTTGTTTTTTTTTAAATGCTGAGTTGTAACTAAAGTAGTAATTAATCTTCATTACAGAATAAGCTTGAATTAAATCTGCATAGGCTCTCTGTGACCAAAGCAGTCTACCTGCATGTCCCAGGGAGCAGGATCAGGATAACTCTTGGCAATGCAGCGGGTTTTTTTCTTGTTCTTTCTTGGTTTTATGGCTGTTCCAAATCTAACCTTACAGGTCAAGGTTTGTTTTTAAAAACAGGAATAATCCCTGCCTTCCAATTTCAGCTGTTCTAAAATGGTCTAAAGGCAGTTTGGACTCTGCATAGGGCAAGGATTTGCTGCGTGGAGCGGGTTGTAGCAAGGACAGATGGTACTGAGCAGGGAAGGGGGGAAGGTGTTATTAGAAATAACCAGAAACAGGACTTCTATCTCATGTCTGCTTCCAAAAAGGGTCTCAAACAGGGTCAGAAACCTGGTATGTTGGCATTAAATTTAAAGGCTGAATTTAAGTGAAATTTTGAAAATCTAAGGTCAATCCAAATGTTTTCTTTCTGTGCTGAATCTGTCACGTATTAAAAACAACAACAAATATGGAAATGTGAAAACTAATGCTAAAATGCCTTGTTTTGACACTTGTGACAGTGTTTAATGAAACATTGTCATTTGGTTATTTAAAAGCAGTTTTCATACAGTAACATACTCCAGTGGAAAACAGGTTTGGTGTAAACTTCCCATAAACGTTCTCCCTCCCGTGGGCGCAGGGAGGCTGGGGATGCTCTGGATCCCGGCAGCTGTGTCTGCACCAGCCCTGCCTGAGCAAAGGGGGAACATTTGTTTCCTCTGGAGATGAAACAAAACCAGTTGGTGACTCTTTATGCCCATTAAATGAACACAAAGTACTAATTAGAATGTATCTGTACAAATGAGATCAGGTTTTCTTCTTTGGCTGCCTGCTTCTGTGACCTGATCTGTCCCTTTGCTCCTCCTGCCCCTATTTTGGAGGGGCTCTTGTGTCCCTGGGCAGATTCTTCCCGCTTCAGTCCCAACTCCAGACTGTCTCCTGCCCTTCTAGAATTGAATAAACCTCCACCCATATCTCCTGCCACAGGTCAGTGAATTGGGATTTCATTGATGACTCTTTCTTATAATGCAAGAATAAGGAATACAAGGAAAATTTGATTTTTTTAAATCTTGGTTTTCTGCTCTGATCCTAATCTTTGCGGCATATCTGTAAGTGCCTGGTCCTGGGGTGGACCAAGACCAAGCAGATGAGGCACCAGCAGGGGTTCTTGCACCAGCGATGGTGCCAGAGCTGCCATCCTGCCGTGCCGCAGGGGGTGTCTCTGGGGTGGCTGGGCAGGGCGAGGGCAGAGCGATGCTTTCAGTATCGCCTTCTGGAATGGGAAATCTGTGGGTTTGGGAGCTCCTGAACTGGAGCTTCCATCCAAGGAATTGCGTGATGGCCTTTGGCCATTGTTTCCATAAATTTATTTTTTCACTTCTGTGCAGTTCATCTATGTGCAGTGTTAAAAGGATCTCCGTCTGTTAGTTTAACTTCCTACTTGTCATTTCATTTCACGTGTCCTTATGGTATTATCAGAAACAGCAATCAATGAATTCCCTATTTACTTCCTCTGACACTCATCATTTGATGTAGCTGCATTGTATCTGTCCTTCTGCCTTCCCTGTAAGCTGGGGGATCCTGGGCTTCATTAAGCTCTCGCTGGAGCTCTGCTGCTGCTGTGCTTGTGCTTGTCATCCCTGTCTGCATCTCTTCAGATCCTGCTAGAACTTTATTCAGAAACAGCAGCCAAAAAAAAACCAAACCCAAACCACCAAGTCCAGCTGTTAACGGTAGGAATTAATCTTTTTTTTTTTTTTAAAGTACTAGCATTCACACAGGAACATGGCTGTTGTAGTGTGGGGTTATTTTAATTGTTAGGTTTTTATTTTATTTATTTTTTCCCCGTGGTCCATACCTGATGTTTTAAAAGTGGGGCATGGGCTGGTTGGTTTATCCTGTAGCATGCAAATGGCAGTAACAAGATTTTGACTTTCTTAGGCACAGCTTAGGGCGCGCTCAGGCTTTAGCTGCGTTCATGAGCTCTTGGTGCGCTGTGGTACGTAGTTACTCTGAGCAGGGAGGGAAGGTTGCTCAAGCAAGCGAGGAGTTTTCTTGTTGGACAGCTTAATACCAACTTCATCCTGCTGACAAGTTAGCGTGTCTCAAGCTCTAATCTCCTGCCCGTCGGTGATCGGCAGGGTGCCGGGCAGCAGGCACAGCCGCTGGCGTGCGGCGCGTCTCTAATAGCATCTCATCTCCTGCCAAGACGCGGGGCTGGGGCTTGGGGAGCGTGGGGAAGAGCCGGGCCTGGGATCCATATGGCGAGAGAGGAGGTATCTTTGTTTGCAAATTGTCATAATTGCTGGAGAGCTGCAGGTGGTCAAGATGCTACTGTTGGCCTCCTGTGTTCTCTGATTTTTTTTTTTGATGGACCTTCCTTATAATGTAGATTTAAAACCAAAACTCTTTGCAGGGTGAGACTTTTATCCTGCCTCAGAGCCCACAGCCTGCTTGCTCTCTCGGCAGCGTGCTTCCAGGCTTGTGCCTGTCTTTTAAATGCAGCAGGGCACGATAGCGGGATTAGCTTAACTCTGTCTTCAGGAGCAAATGATGTGCTGGTGAAGAGGCAGGGGAGGCAGTGGGACCTCCTGGAGCATGAGGCTGGCCCATGGGATGGGCTCTGATGCTGGCTCTGCTTTATTCTTGCTCCTGTTTTTCATAGGATGGGACCTGGTGTAGCGAAGTAAAGATGTCTTTTGAATTCTAATGTGGAAACCTGCCATATCTGTGTGGGTATTCTTTTTCTTTTCGCTAAAATCAAGAAACCAGGGCTTACTTTTTCCTATGTGGTATACAACACTGCCACGGACTTTGGTGTTACCATCATTCCCCTCGCAATATGTAGTACAAACTGTGTTCTCCAAATAGTTTTCATGTGAGCTTTCTTCTGTTGGTGTCTTTGGTTTGCGGCTTACAGAAAAGCCTCGTCTCCAAACACCATCCGTACTGCACAAATTGATATGCCTCTAAGAATGTGTCAGCAGCTTTCCAAAATATGTGGGTTTGAGGCAAAATGCCAGTTGTTTAGATGGAGAAAATTGGGAGGGTATCTCTTCATTTCAATTAAGCAGCCTGCACATTAACATTTTCCCAGTAGAAATTGGGCTCATTTCCTCCTTGGAAGCCAATCTTGGTTCCTTTTGTTATTGTTTACTGTTCTAGATATGTATTTCTTCATGTTCTCAGAACCTGGCACAGATATGGGTTTTCTCAGATCTCCTGGGTGCAAAAAAACTGGAAGTCACGGGGACTGCATTCACTGAGTAAATATTATATTTTGGGTATGACCCAGTTATTGCTGAACATGAACCAGTGCAGTTATGATACAAAAGTACTGCCAATATTTAAAGAAGCACTGAAAGATTATCTTGGCCTTTAGGAAAGGTCCTAAAAACTATTACTTATCTGAGTTTCTTTAAATTGCTTCTGCTACCTACGCACGTTTTTCTTTTATGTGTAAAGCTGGTTATGCTTTATGGCTATCAGTTGGTCATTCTGTTGTGGACTGAACTCTTTTTTTTAATATGATAGAACCCTGATACCGCGCTCTTGAGCTACTGGTGGCCACTTTGATCAGCTGCTCTGTTCCAGGAAGGGCTGTTCAATTTGGTTGAGGGACCTGAGATATTTCTGAAGTGACTTCCCTGGTCCTTCTGCAAGCTGCTGGTTTGCTTGCAGCAGTTGAAGCTGAGCAGTCGGTCACATCCAAAATCAGGGCTGCACGCATCAAGTGAGGCTTGAATTCTGGTCTTGCTCTGCTTTGTGTTTTTCTGCAAGTGTCTTTACCCAGGGACAGTTTGGGGATTTTTGTTCTTCAGTGAATGAATGCAAAGAACTTAACTGATTCTTTCTAAAAATTATTTTTCAAGCAGCTGCAGTTACAAACTCTCTTTAAGTTTTGAGTAGCTGGTGCGTCACGAGCTCCTATTAGCATTTTTCTTGGAAGCATTTCTCTTCCTTGAGAATTTGAACATAATATTATTAAGGCAGCTCCTGGTATAAGGCTTACCTATCATCCAGTTGCCTGGTTTGAAGTAAATTATGCATCTGAGTAGGTGTAAAATAATGCTTCCCTATGGGTGGCCCTTCTTGCTGGAGAGAGAACCCGAATGCCTAGTAATGTACTTGAAGGATTTCAGGTCTATTTTATGTTCTGAAATGCAATATCCAATTAAGGTGACTTTCAAATGAATGTGGCATCACAGACATTTCAAAAGTATCTTTTAGAGCTTTACTAATTTTAGTAGTATTGGGCCTGACAGCTTTAATGTGCAGCAATGATGAGGAATATAAAAATCTGGGATACTTCTTGCCGCATCTTCTGTGGGCAGCGGTGTCCTAGCACAGCATGATCAATGGCGGTGATGTTTCTCTGATGTAGGTGCAATAAAACACACCTTTAATTACTGACACAATTAGTTCTGCTGATGTTTGTGGTACCTTGTACAGTTCACTAAATGCTTTATGAATATTTATGCCATCATCCACAAACCAGAGGTATAAACCAACTTCTGCTGGAGTCTGTTATTTCATGTACCATAAGTGTACTTCCTTCTTCAGAGTATTCCGAAAAATACCCTTTTTGACTTGGGGAGCTACAGTTTCTGTCCTTTTATTTTTGGATTAATTTGTCTGGGTTTGTGAATAGGTCTGGACAGTTTTTTTCAGTCATTTTGAAATATCAGGATAATGCTCTGCCTTCAAACAAAGCAGCTGAATAAAGTTATGATCAATCTTTCAGTGTAAGAGCGTGTTTTCTGCTTTTCAGTCTGCTCGCCCTTTAGTACCAGCTTTTCTCTGGCAATGTAATGGAGGCTGCTTACTGGTCTCAGCAAGAGAACAGATGCAAAAAGCAGCCTGGAAACTCTGGGAGTAAATAGCCTGGCATTAATGAGAATCAGCTGGGATATTGTGAATGCAGGTTGAAGCCCTCAGGTGGTGGGACAGGAAGATCGATTCCCCTCTAGCTTTGTTCTCAAAGCTGGTGAGAACTGAACCAGGTGACAGCGATGGTGGGGATGCGTGCAGCAGAAAGCCATGCAGTGTCCCTAGGAGGGAAAAGAGCTGTTCTAGAGACAACGGTGCAAAGGCTGTGAGAGAAATTTTCTTCACCGAGAGGGCTGTCAAGCACTGGAAGGGGCTGCCCAGGGAAGGGGTGGAGTCCCCATCCCTGGTGGGATTTAAAAGCTGAGCAGATGAGGTGCTTAGGGACAGGGTTTAGTGGTGGGATGGCAGGGTTAGGGGAACGGTTGGACCTGATGATCTTAAAGGGCTTTTCCAACCTAAACAATTCTGTGATTCTATGACTTCCAGAGGAAAAAAAACCTGGTGTGGACCTCAGAGTTTGCAGACTCTGGAATAAGGCTGCTATTCATATACAGTTCCTTAGAGATTTCGAGGCTTTTTGGTGTGGTTTTTTTTTTTTAAGTGTCAATGTAGGCCTGGTCACACAGGTAAGCTACAAGTGCGAGATGCGCACGTTGAAATCCAGGTAGTTCACCCTCACCCACCCCTTGATGTATCACCCTGTACAGGACTGCAGGACCCAGCCCTTGGCTGTGAGTGCTGCATCCTCTGCTCCCAGAGATGGTTAGCATCCGTTCAGTGCTGAACATGCCAAGCACGTGTTGGAAGTGGGCAGTGTATGGACAAGCTGGAAGGTTTCTTCCCCTGGACACTAATGGAATTATAAGCTGGAAGCCACTGAAGACTAAGATTTTGAAGGGAATCAAACTGTATGCTCAGAAGACTGAAAGCTCCTAAATTCATTAATGAGTAGTGCTAGAGACCCCAAACCCATCATTTGGAAGTAAAGATAATCAGTATTAAGGTACTAGAGCTCCTTATAGCATGATGTTTTTGAAGGATTCTAGGAACAACATTAACATGAAGCCAACAACTCTTACGGGCCAGCAATGTCAGAAAGGGATATGCTCACCCAAGGGACTGCAGTGGTGGTATGGGCTCATCAAAAAACTGCACAAACCTCAAACTTCTTCTGCACCCATGCTGCTTGTGGTGTATTTCCATTTGGGTAATGGGAAAAGTTTTGAACCTTTCTGCACTTTGTGTGCTGCCAAGATTTTGCAGAGTACTGCAGTGCCCTTATGCACTTCTGCACGCTTGGCAGGGAGGGAGCAAATGAATCTGGCCTTTCTGGTGCAGCAACAGGCTCTTCATTTGGTACTCAGTGTACAATGATCCCTCTTCACATACAGCCTTCTGAAAGAAGGACAGCTTGATATAGCTGTTAAAATGGAAAGCCCTTCCTTGGGCCCATCTATATTTCAACAGAGATGGGTGTGTGAAGGTGGAAAATCTCTTAGTGTGATGTATGCATCTCTCTTCTAGGTTGAAAGAAGAGAAAAGGAAGCCCATTCAGCTGCGTGGCTGTTTCCCCTAATGGTTGGTAGAGCTTCCCTTGGGGACAGTTTTTCTTTTTGGTGTAATTAGTTCCGTATCGCTGGCTATTCGCTGTCTGTCTCCATGCAGCCTCCCCTGTAAGGTCTGAAATGGTGAATTAACCAAGTTAAACAAGAATCTTAATGCACTTTGTCATACGTAATCACACTTCAGAGACCTAGCAAAAGCTCTGTGAATATCAAGTGTGGGTTATTAGAGGGAAGGTAAAACCCAGACAAATCTGAGAGCTTGTAACAGAAAAGCAGGCAGCTTTGGCTGTAATGTTTGAGTTTTGGTACCTTACTTTGAAGTGTGTGTCTGTCCGTTTCCCTTCTGGATGGACAGGCTGGGTTGCAGGCATTGGTTCAGGAGAGTTAGAAGCTTAAGGACAAATGATTGATTAAAGATTGTGTGCATCTGTTATTCATAGGACTAAATTCTTCAGATGGGCACCATCATAGCTGAGAGTTTTAAAGATGGACTGAGGCAGGCGGGATTTCTCCATTGCTGAGTTCCTGCAAGGCCCCAGTTGCCCAGCCCGTGATTCCCAGTCCCTCTTGGATGGCACCACCAGTCACTGTGCCTGGTCACGGTCTCGAGATCTCAGCCCGTGGACTGCTTCATGCCCAGAAATAAAGAGCTGGTTACTCTGGGTGGCTTTTTCTCCAACCTTGTAAATATATTTCCAGAAGATGAGTCCCAGGATATGATGTGTGGGTCATCTAAACCCCTATGGGGGTTTCATTGTCAGGACTTGGTGTTCAGGTCCGTGAACTGGATCGCAGCCCTGGTCTGAAGGTGTTTGGACGTGGGTGGATGAGGCTGTGCAACCCCGGCCTGCTTCTCCTCATAGGGTTGGAATCCTTAAGTATTTAAAAACCAGCTATCAAACAGAAAACCAAACCCAAACTGCAGGCGGATGTTTCCAAATGATAAAAAGTAATTTCCTTTATTAACAAACTCTGCTTCATATGTGAACCTGTCTTATGGCAGCTTCAGAACGCCTGCCTTATTTGCAGCACAGTGCTTTGAGCAGGGGCTGCTGCTCCTCCTCAGCAGCTGCTTTTTTCTCTGTTGCTTTCCCCTCCTCTCCCCCTCTTATTCATCCGTGCTGTGATTCACAGCATGGGACGTGCCGGGGAGCGATGCTGTTTGATGCCAGCCCAGCAGTGCCGCTTGCCTCCCCTGGAGAGAGCTTCCTCCCTTCCCCACCGCCGCCGGGGCGCGTGTGTGTCTGCAAACGGGAATGCTGAAAGATGTCATTGCAAAATGCCACGGGGATGCAAACCACCATGTGTCTTTCTGGTGGCAAAGGGTAAAACACAGACAGGGTGAGCCGGTATGGACCAGCGCCTGGGTGGTGTAACGCGTTGCCCCTCTGCTTTCCCAGGGACCCTGGGGTCTCCGCGTGGTGATAAGCTCGTTTCGGTGTGCATGTAGTGACTGGTGCCTGAATTGCTCATAAATAAAACCAGCTTGCTGGAACAAAAGTTGGTTTTCCCAAGGCTTCATAATTATTTATGAGTCAGGCCAGCGAGGGGAGTGCTGTCGAAGCAGGGCGGTAGTAAACAGGATCTTACCATCTCTGAGAAAACTGCTGACTTACCAAATGCAACACCTCCACCTCCCCCAAAAAGCATCGCTAATACGTTTATTTTCACATTGCTGTCTTTTTATGGTTACGGATGAAAAATCACGGCAATAGTTCAGCCCTTGCAAAATCAGATTCGAACAAATGCGCTCATCATAATCGAGCAATTTTAATTATCCGGTCTGCCTAAGTTTGGTTCCTGGTGTTTTAATGTTAACTTGTGTTTGTCTGAATGAGCTTTGGGCAGCCCAATAAATTGAGTAAATACTTTTTTTTTTAATTCCGTCACTGTTAATATCATTGGTATTTGTAACCGCAAATATGTGCAGTCAACAGTAGACCTTACCTGGGGAGTGCTGCCGCTTCAAATTCATGTTTTGTGGAAGACCTTTCCTTTCCTTCTGTGATGCATGTCTGTCTGCTGCTTCTGTAATATTTGTTTAATTTTAGCTGTCACTACTTACATAACATTTCACTTTTGCCAGCAGTTTTCAAGGTCAGATTCAGGTTTTTCTTGAGCAAACAGTAAGCGCCTGCGTGGGGAATAGGAGAGCTGCAGACGGAGAACGTGTGCTCAATATAACGTGAATATCTCAAAAAGCTGCTTGCTAAAATGGGTTGTGGTAGTTGTCCGCCTTGCGTGTTTTGGGAGGATTACTTCAGAGCTGGGGTTTTTGCTTATGAAAAATATATTAACAAACATCTTAATTCCAACATGTAATTAATTGATTTACCTCTTTCGGTCAATGTGGTTTGGTTTTTTTTGTGCAAACTCATCTTCTTGTATCTGCTCCCTGGCGTCATGGACAGGACAGTCAGCTTTCTTTATTGACAGGGAAATGAATGAAACCTGTGTTGTGGGTTATTTGCCTTGACAACATTTGATTATAAAACTGGGATGGGTTTGAATTTATCAGCACCAAGTTGTCTTCCATGAGTTCTACCTGACGCTTTGGTGAACTTTGGGATGGATGAAACCTGTCCCTGTTTTCCAGCTAATTCACGAAATGTTTGAAAGTTGCCGTGGTACTGAAGGCTTTGGATGCCAGAGCTCCAACACCGTTCCCCACGTTTCTCATTCCTGACTTAGTGGTCCTGTCCCTTTGCTTTCTGCACAGGGTCTTTCCAAAGCTAAAGGCAAAGCCAGAGAAGGCAAAGTTCATTAGAGCAGTTTCTAGGTGGTTTCCAGCCATCACAGCACAGGATGCTGTACCAGACTTAAGAGATGGGAAGCACAGAATGGGCCGTTTTGGTCCTGGCTCAGAAATTGGGACAGGATGGAAAGTTGGCTTGGGCAAGCTAGGCTGGTAGACTGGGCTCAACCCAGACTGCAAATGTAAGTGAATGTAGCCCTAAAAATAGTTAATCATTTCAAAACATGCTGGTCAATATAGCTGTAGCAGGACCTTTGGTTCTCCTGGTCTCCTCCTGCACCAACGGGGTCTTGGTGGTGAACACCAGGGGAGATCTTGTCCTGCAGAGCTCTGAGACTGCGGCACATCAAGGTCTTCCCAGGCACTGGGGAAGAGGTTTTTGTATTAGTCATAATTGGCAGTGGGTATTTAAAAGGTGTATGAGAGTTCCTGTATCTGACAACATCGCTTTATTTTTCCAGCTGCATGGCTCCTTGGCCAGCTCTCTGGAAATTGATTGACTGCCTAGCTTGAGGGAAGATGACGCTGAGTCTGTCTCCCATCCGTCAGCCCTAAAGGAAGAGTGTGATGGATGGAACTTGAGTTATTTCCTATAGTGAAATCTTGCTTTCTTCGGGGCAGGTTGCAAAAGATCTTCCCTTACGAAGTGCAGGTCCCCATCACCAAAGCTGCTCTTTCCCTTCAGGAGCAGCGGGGTCCCAGTCCTGAAATGACTCAGTGTGACAGTCAGGATCAGAGGCAGGATTAGGTCTCCAGGTTCACATTCATTTAAGGAGAACAAATACCACATGTTTTAAATCTCTGTGAACTTCAACTAGCTTGGAAACTTGACAAAATATATTGCTGCCACCTCTACTTTCAGACAGATAATTTTGTTCTGTTATAGTTGACTGGATAGCTGTAGATACTTCATGTAGTATGGATTAATATTTTGAGTGTACTGCCAGTCTTGGAGGGAGAGGAAGAAGAGCCATAGAAATGCAACATGAGATGAAAATTAATGTAGTAGTCAAATTGCTGCTGATTGACTTTGCATCTCTCAGGTGAAAACTTGTAAATCACTTTTAATATAAATGACATAGCAAATAGAAGTTCTAGCTTTTTGTGTTTAACTTGCTGTTTCTGTAGCTCCTTGCTTTGGCCTTCCTGGGGGTCCCACAACATGCCCAAGGCGGGTGGATCTGTTACCTCTACCTTATGGATGGAAAACTTGAGGCATGGAGAGGCAAAGCAACTTGCACAGGCTTATGAAAGGCTGTGGGAGAGCTAAAACTTGACCACAGCTTTCCCAGATCCTATGTTGATACCTTAACATAGTCTCTTTTAGACTTTGTGCTATAAAATATTGGTTATTTTTTTTCATTACATCATGACTATGAATTTCCTAATTGAAACTAGTTGGAGGACCACAAATCCATGCTGCAGCTGTAATTTAAACTGATTTCACTTATATACGTTCAGCTGTAGCTGATTAGTCCTCGGGAACAAGGTAAGGTTCATACTGAGAATATATTAAAGTGAAATTAATAAGCAATGGGGCATTTTCAACTACGCACAAAACTACATATTGAGGTTTGCAGTCCTGGCTGTAAGAACAGAAAAAGTTCATAGGAAACCAAAATCCTTTAACTGAAGTTTTTAAAGTGTTGGCTCTTAGTTATGAATGTTGTATGGCTTGGAGCAGGCAGGGAATGGAGCTTTGAAGGTAATAAGAAGAGCAGTGAATAGAGAAGGATGATAATACCCGTCAGGATTTTATAGCCCATGTGTATAATGAATAAGCCAACCTCAGATGTCTCGGAGCTCTGGAAAATAATCAGGATGTTATTTTGATTCCTGAAAGTGGATGGATGCTTACAAGGATGAGGCACTGCACCAGACGTGGTGCATTGCTCAGCAATGCAGGGAAACCTCCTGGGCGCTGGTGTGCTCTCCACGGGGCTGGATACGCACACGTGTGCAGATGCAGGTCTGAGCTCGGTTTTGCTGGAGCTGGGGAAGGCTTCCTCTGGTATGTTTTATGGCCAAAAGTCTTGAACCCTGCCATGGTAGTCTTGAACAAGTAAGGCACCAGAGGCATCATCCCGTGCAGGGATGGTGAGCTGGAGTGGGAGTGTGAAACTGGGAACCTGAGTGTCCTTGGGCAAGGTGACGTTCAGGTATAATAATGTCACCCAGAGACTACCCTGCACGGTGGACCCGTCCCAGTCCTCTCATCTCAGCCTGGACTGCTGTGCTCTGTCTTGTTACCAGCCTCCAGGATTTGTGCATTTTGAAACCTTTTTCCAAACATGGAGTACCGAACCCTTCCCGTTGCTGGCTTTTCCTCCTAGATACGAGCTCTGTAGGATGTGACATGATCTGAAATCATGTCAGACTGTTTCTGTGAGGGGTTGCCAAGGCAGCTTGGCAAGTGTGATGACATCTGTAGGGCCTGAATGCCCCAAACTTCCATAGCTTCCTCTCTGTAGTTTTGATACTGAGGAACACTGAGGTGAAGTGAAACACGGTGAGGTCGGTGCTGTTGGAGGGGTGGGATGGCTCTGCAGGGATGGCTTTGTGTGTGTGTGATCACGTAAGCTCAGACTGTGTAACCATCTCCTGCGTGAATATGAAGGGTTAAAAACATACAGTAAATAATGGCAGCAAAATAACAGGGTCTAATATATCCTGCCAAGGTACTGTACTGTTTTCAGTACTATGCAGCTGACAGTTTTCTGTTTTCAATAACTTAAAAAGTGGAGCCATAGAATTTCAATCACCTTCCATCTTACCAAGAGCCTGACTCCTCCACAATAACTCCGAGGAATTGACTCAACCGTATTTTTCATGTTTCCCAAATGAGCAGTGCAATGCTGTGGAAATTAGGACGGAACAGGAAGCAGACAGGTGCGCCATGTCCATCCTTCTGAGAAGATAAAGGTCAAAGACAGCTTCATTCTTCTCAACATTTTTCCTCCCGACTAGGTTGTAAATATAAGCACAGCACAGTGCAATTAATTGTGAAGAAAGCAGATTCCTATGGCCTCTTAAAAGGATGGAGTCCTCTGTTCCCGTGGTGCTCAGACCTGTCACTGATTTGTCTCTTTTATTCCCAATGCTATATAGCAAAGTTGGAAATGACCTGAACTATCTGTCATCTTCCCATTCCCTTCTAGATATAACTAGCTTTTATTCTTTCATATGTGACACAGGTAAACAATCCTTAGGTTAAACAGAACTCTTAAATTTGAGCATGTACAACTTAAGATCAAGCAAGGGAATCACTGTATGTGTCAACCAGAGACAACAGGTCCGTGTTTATACTGAGGGCAAGTGCTATAAAGCCTCGACCTTGTCTACATTTGATAAATCACTGATATATTTTTTTTTTTCCTGAAACCTTCATCTTGTGCTGGTTCCTTATCTGAAACAGTACCTTTGCTCGGGGTACCGCTTTGCTTTCCACAGTCACTAACTAGACAGATTCTCACCTCTTCGCATATAAAAATTGCATCCTTTTTTTTTTTCTGAAACAGTGTGAATGGATTTCCCAGAAAACAAAATTAAAACCTACCTTCACTTCTCATGTAGCAACCTTCCAGTTCAGATCTAAACCAGGACCAGCTTCTGTATTGTTCATTAACTTATTTTGTCTTCACTGGGTTCTCACAGATACTTGAATATGTGTTAAATAATACATCATGCACCTATTTCTTGATGCTGAATCCCAAGGCTCAAGTCTGGTTCTCTGTTTTCAGTCAAAGTAATAATTACAATGAAAAGCAATGAAAATCAAATACAAAAGATGTATGGTAGAGTCTATTTTCTAAATAAACTGTATTTTGAAGTTTTCATGAGGGTAATCTTGTAGCTCTCTGAAGGCCTTGTTTCCCATTGCAATTCAAGCTTCATGAAGTCTTCAAACCTCACTGCCTTGTGCTTTTTCTTCATTTGTTTGAAAAAGGAGATCTGGAAGATCTATCCTGAATGTGTTTGAACCACATGTTATCAAACAGCTTTCACTTAATGGTACACTTGTGACTGAGGAAGCCAAATTAGCTCAGAGTGCAAATTTAGACACCTACATAAATCCCCTATATTGGTATTTTTAATATGCAATATTCACCTGTTTGCCACTGAGAATGTCACAGTGAATGTGCCCGTTGTTAGCAATGAGGGGGCTAAGTCTGAGCTCACTAAAACCTTATTTTAAGCCTGTGCTTGTAAAACAAAGGAGGATTTTGAAGTGATATACTACTTGAGCTCATTTTAGCCCCGAGACTTTCTTAAGGCAAATCCCATCAACGGCATTAGAAAATATACATACTGGTCATCATTGAAGGATTTTAGGCTTCCCCAGGGAGATGTATAAATAATAAGGAGGTTAACTGTGCATATATACTTGTCAGTCAAGCGAACAGTAGTCTACAAATTCCTCCCATAAAGAAGAACAAATAAGAATAAAAAAAATAGACGGAGCATGCAATTTCCTAGATCCATAAGGCACAATTTCTCCTCTCGCTGGATCATTGTTTTGTGTCAAGTATTCCATGACTCCTCTGAAAGAAACTATTGCATTAGTATGACCTTAACTGCTTAATGAGTCGTGACATCATCTGCCTTATTTCTATGCCTTCTATGCTGTAATAATAATTTTGAGTTTAATTTAAGCATATTCCTGTTAGCATGTTATACATAACTGCAAGATATTGTTGAGCAACTGGCCACGGTGTTTGTTAGCCTATATTCGTGTACACCAGCATTTAATAATTTTCTAATCCAAAGATCTTGCATCCCTTAAGGACTGCAGCATACGGAGGATTAAGGCAAATTAGTTGCAATGAATTTTATGACAGAAGTCTCTTGAACTTAGCGTACGCTAAAACTTGAAAACAGTCCAAATAAGGATTTTGAAAGCACACGCTTGTTTAACAGAAAACATTGCAAGGGACTTTGCAATGTGACATTAAAACTGTGTTCATTTTCTGCGTATGGACATTTAGTCAGATTCCAAAGCTATTAATATGGGCCAAGAGTTTGAGTGTAGAACATACAACTGACAGCACGGTTTTTCATAGTTATTCACATTTTGCAGGAACTGCTGTCACTGTTCAGCAAGGCTCGCCTTTAATGGACTGGCTAAAGCACCAGGGGGTGGTTTGTGCTGCAAAACTTTTCTCCATAATCTGTGTTTTCTTTTTCTCTCTGTGTTTTTTGGGAGAGAATGAAAATGTGGAATGACAGTGACAGGGTAACATTTTTGGCTTCTAAAATTACCTATGAATAATTTTAGTTAAATATCAATATGCTGAAGTTGCAGAATTCCTGCCTGTACTCAGACTTTCACTACCCTCAATTTTGAGCCTTTTTCAATATTGTTTTGAATTCTTCAGATTTGACATCTTGGTGATCTTGTCAGGAAATGGAATGAGTGAGTCACAGCAAAAAAGCTCTTTAGGCAAATCTCCTCACCGCCCAATTCTTCTTAATCTTTTAAATTGGAAATTTACTGTTGCTGAAAGCCCAGGGTAAATGGCACCAGTTGACAAGGAGAGATGCTCCAGTTCATCTCTGGGACACTCACGGGGACTTGGGCTTTCCTGGGTATGGATGTTCATCATCCTGTGGCTGGACAGGCAGCCCCTGGAGTCACTGCGGGGAGGGTGGTGCTGTGGGGAAGTCCCGCATAAGCAACTTGGACTGTGCCTTGGTCAATAAGAAAATTTTCCCCATTGCACTGAAAGCCAGTTCTGTTCATCCCTGGTACTTTGCTTGACGACCCTGGTTGAGAAGTGTGGCCAAGGCATGGGTCCATCCCCAAGGAATAACAGACCCTCTATGCCCACATATGAAAAATCCTTCTGAACATGTGGCCTGTCCCAGTCTCACTACACAAGCAGGAAAAGTTTTGAAGAGAATGGAAAAAATACCCTAGTCCCCACCCATGGTACAGGGTAGCTTTTACTTACGCCAGGCTTTAGAGATGCTGAGAGTAGAACACGTTTTTCATGGAGACCCAAAACACTTTCCTTGCTGACAGACGGTTTGATATTGAAATTATATCATCCACCCTGCTGGTTATGCTGGAATAACGAAGCCTGTGTGGCTCAAACAAAACGTTCACCGGAGCACCCAAAAGACATTTGCTCTCCCGGTTTGGTATCTTGGTGTGACTTTGACCATGGATAATGCTGGGAGCGATGGCGTTCCTGGGAAACAATTCATGTGTGTGACAGAAAGCACAAAATAGAGATACAAAGCACTAGAACTGGATCCTTTCCCAAAATAAAATTAGAAAATCCCGAGCCCTCTCCTTTCAGCTAGATGTGTAATTGAATGTAGCCTGTAATGCGATGGCTGCAATGAAACACCAGCGAAATGTTAAGATTTTCTTATGCGCAGCTGTATTAGTAGGGAATGGATACACAACCTGTCAGTTTAATGAAGCCATCAGGTTGGCGGATGTGCTTTTGGTTTCCTATTGCTGCAACTGTATTTGTATAAAAGTTGTGCTGCTTGCTTTTGATCAAATGGTTTTAAGAAGACGCTTTACAGCGCTGTCACCGGCGCTTGCTGCTGGCGTGGATCCCTGTGCGTCTGCAAAGCGAAGGGGCGAACCCTGCTGCGAAGCCTTCCCCGTCCCTGCTGCTTTGATGTACTGTCAGTGTAAAATCATCAATTACACAACGCGTTTTCGATCCCTGTAACATCCTGCTGCCTAACTACTTAATAATGGCATTAGCAAAGTGGAATTGAATTCCTCGTAGATGGTTCGAGCCAAGTTTGCAGCAGCTGATTTACAAAGTCTCTGACTCACTGTTATTACCCCCTTCCTAGACCCTTGACAAATCACACTCTTTGCTCACATTTAGTTGTTTTTAATTTGCATCTGTGTTATGAAAAGTGGGAGGCATTCAGTTCCTCCAGGGATGGCAGCACTTCCCAAGAGGTTGTTTTGTCTATTTTGCAGAATTCAAGCTCCCACCTTATTGCTCACCCTTTCCCCCCTTGCCTCCCCAAATGTCTCCTTGTGAGAAGCCCTGGTGGCATTTGAGTTGTGCCAGGGAGTTATTACACTGATGCCTTTTAAAAAAATGTCTTTTTTTCTTGTAACTCCTTAATGGTTCCGATAGTTATTCCTTAAATATTTCCTTCTTCCCAGCCAGAAACCAGGCTCCGGTTCCTTTCCTTTTGATCTCGGTGCCCCTGTCTAACCTTTTTAGTGGCACATTTGGTGTTGGCTTCTTCAGAGCCTCAGCTGAATTACGCAGGTAGTTTGGGGATACCTAAAGCCACCAGGTTGTTCCTGCTGTTATTTCCTTAGCTTTTTGCTTCCAAACCAAACAGCTCCTAACTGACATGAATGCCATAACTCATACGTAACTTTACACACACAGGTAAATCCTTTCCTTACCCGAGACTTTTCTTGCTTATAATTGTGAAGAGGTGTTTTAAGGTGCTCAAATGACAGCAAAATATTGCACGCGTTGATACCTAAACACAGAGTGAAAAGCTACTGCTGGCTGGTAAACGTGTCAGCCTTCGGGAGCATGAAATAGCACGGCTTACTCTTGCGTGTCTTGTAACTTTTGATATGGCTTTTTTTCCCCTGCTCGTCTACTGTGCTGAGGTTTGCTTTATTGCACAATAATTCCAAATTCAGCAATTTACATTTCTCTTAGCTTGAACAACTCTTTCCACTGCTTATTACTTTGCAGACACCGCGAGGTATCACTGCGCACAGGCAGCTTTCACCGAGGGAGCCTATTGTGTTGGTATTTCCTTGATTACACCATCCCCTGAGCCCTCTCCCACTGCCTGTTAAAAGAAAAAAGCCCTTGGTGCATCAAATGCAGCCAGATTGGCCGTTGTCTTTGATATGGAAAGCGCACTTAAGGCTTCGAAGGAGAAGCTGCAGCAAGAAGGGGCTATCGGAGAGAAAAGAATAGGTTTTTGTTTTCACCTAATTGCAGGACAGATTTCCTCCAACTCCCATTAGCGGAACATGGTAGGAGAGCCTCAGGCAGCCGATGGCGACTGCGCTTTCTGCTCCTTCCCACTGTCCATGGCTGTTTGCTCTGTCAACGTGCATCACAAGAAAGGGGTTATTTGGTAAATCATAGCGCTCCTTTGAAGGGCCCTTTGGCAGCTGTTGGGTGAGGGGGCAGAGCTGGTCCCTTCTTCCAGGTAGGGCTGAGTGTGCCCCTCATCATCATCACCACTGGGCTGCCACCAGTAGAAGTTCCCATGTGCTTTGGGTGTCAGGGGCTGCCGCCAGTAGAAGTTGCCATGAGCTTTGGGTGTCAATTAAACGTGGACAATCTTTTGGCCTTTAGGAGGTTTTGCAATGCTGTTGTGGTCTGACTTGGGAAAAGGCAATGAGGGAATATAAAATCTGAACTAAATGAATAAGATTTGAAGTGATCCTTGGTAGACACGTGTGTGGGTAGGATAAAGGATTCATCAGTTTGGGATGCAGGTGATCATGCAAGGTCATGGAAGTCAAGGCAGGAATAAGATGTTTGAATAGTGATTTGGGAACAACTGTGCTGGAATCAGGGTGGAGGAAGGAAAACCTTGGTCACCAGATGTTTTGGGAGTTGCCTGATGACCTACAGATTCAGGTGCCATTGTGAGGGCGGGACCGATGTCTGCCGCAGTGGTCTGAGCTGTGCAGGGTCAAACATCGGCCATTTTCTGCCTGGGTGCCTTGCACCACTCACTTGGGAACCAGTGATGGGCACAGTGGTGAGCATGGCAGGATGCAGCTAATGGGAGAGTGGCTTTTTGGGGGAATGGAAAGTCCCTAAGCTTGATGGCCTTTAGGCAGCCTGTCCGCATTTTCAACCGAACCAAATTGCTTAAGTGTTTCCAGAGGGACATGTTTTAACTTCGGCTTTTTGGCCCTGAATGAAGTAACAGTAATGGTCTGTCTAAACAACATATGGTGATGCTGTACAGAGATGTATGAGCTCATTCAAATGCTGAAACGTTGATAGCTTAATTAGCTGCTGAGGTACCTCTGAGGGGGTACAGCTGGAAGATGCACAAGGTCCCGTGCTTCTCAGGGGCCCGGCTGCTGAAATCCCCGCTATGCACTTTGGTGCGTGCCTGTGGCAGAGCTGCCTCCAAGCAGCATGGGGACCTGTTGATATCAAAATAAGACCTTCTGGCAAGATTGCTCTTGATGAAAATTCCTAGGAAAATAATTGCCTTCAGCTATGTGAGTTGTGTTTCATAAAGCAGTGGCTAGGTAAGGCCGGGTCCTTTTAAACCAGGATTTAACAACATGTCCTAGAACAAGCTGATTAGTTGTCAGCGACGTACTCCAAAAGCAGCATAAAGGAACCTGCTCGTACTGTGTTTTTTATTTCACCTTTTGATTGCTTTCAACATGATGGGCACATCCTTTGATCTTGTTTTATGGTTTATCAGTGTTTGCCATAACAAGATTTCTATAGCTTTTAACTTCAGACAGCCTAATTGCTTTATTGCATTTCTTTCACTGGGTACCTGCCTCTTGATTTCTTTTTTTCTTTGCTCCCTTTTCTGTGTGATTTAGCAGCAGTACAGGCACGTGTGAGTAGATTAAAATACCAAGGCTCCACTCAAGTTGAGTGGCCCTGGTTTAACGTTCAGTGATGTTCTGGCACAACCTGAATTGTGTCTTAGGTTGCTTAAGTGGTGCTGAGCCATCTCGAGGAAGAAATGGCCTTTATGAAATGTTTTCTTTATCAAGAGCTTCAAAGCAGCTTTTTAGTTGAGGTTGCAAGTCAGATCTTCAAATTTATTTTTCTGAGAGGTTAAAAAATAGATGAATTGTAATGTTTCTTATTCCCAGGTCGTTATACAGTACTCTCCCTGCTAGGTAAGGAGAGAGATGCTTTTTCATCTTTTCTGAGGCTAAAGCCAAAGGCTTTTTTTTTTGTAGTAGAAAAACAGGCAGAAGAACACGGCGGTGAATTTTATTAAAAGCCCGTACTAATGTATCTGCATATGGTAAATACATTCTACCAGCTCCACGTACTACAGTTTGTGCTAAGCTCTTCTTATTAAAAATGGGTGGAAACATTTAAGGTCTAATATATTAGATAGCTTAAAGCATGGCAAAGAGCGTCATAGGATCAATTTAAAGGTTGTTTTTTCAACTGTAGTTGGTGAAAACTGTTTACTGAGTCTGGTGTGAAAACTTTTAACCTGCAAATTCCAATTTCATAGTTCATTCATACGTGGGAACTTAATTTGAAATCTGAGCGGTTTTGATCTGATTAGCAGGCCAGCTGCTCTTCCATTTCTGGATGGAGAATCAGAGATCTGCCAGCTGGGTTTTGGTATGCATAAACACTCACACAAGCGTTTGGCATTGCTTTCTACAGGTAATCCGTAGTAAATATTTTTCTTGTATGTAGGCATTTCTGGCAACGAACTGTTCAACGGAGTACGCTTGGGAGTGGATGTACAAAGACTGAGAAACATCCTAGAAATCAACTGGACTGATTTAAAAAGAATATTGAAGAAATATTTTTTTTGCTCTATATCAAATCTGGGATCTGGGGCAACAGCTTGGCGGTGGCGGCTGAACATGGCCGAGGTGATGGCTCACCACAGCCTTATCTCTTCAGGGCTTTGTGGAGTTGGTGCTGGGAATGTACCCGAGCTCCAGCGGCGCAGAACTTACATGGTGCCTTTCCAAATGCTGCGAGTTTGCCACATGGCACAAATTTTAGTTCACTTCTTGTGAATATTGAGTAAGATACCTTGTTGGAAGAGTGACTGAAGGGGTGAGAGTATTCCGCGTCTCTGAGGAGAAGGGTATGACTGTTTTTCGTGCCTGCTAGCTGGGTTGTCCAGGGTGCAAGGCTCCTTGAACTGCCTCTCTCCTCTTGTATCCAAATTAGGGAAATTATACCTTGATTTTAGGTTTTCTGCCAGGAACACTCAATTCTAGTTTCTCTGCACCTAATACAAACTGGAGAATGCCTTTTTGCATTTATTACCCAGACCATTGCCTTAGCACTCCCAAGATTTTATCCAATATGACTTTTTCTAACCTTGTGGAAATTGCAGTGATGGAAGATGCATCAGATATTTTCAATCTTATTTCTTTTCCAGAGGTGCCTATCAGCTTGCTTAACAGCATAATGAATAAGTTCACAGGTGTTTTCTTTTACCATCTTTCAGTTGTTTGAAAGGCGCTTATTTTGGTCAATGAGACAGATGCTTGAGAAGCAAGGTGGACTGAGGTTTACCTTTTTTCATACATGTCTAACGGAATGTGATTAAACGTTAAAACTATGCAGTTAATTCTGCTGTATTTACCAAAAGGAAATTTTCTGAGGAGTGGTTGTTATGGAAACAGTGGCCCTCTGTCCTTCGACTGGAAAGGATTTCTTTTAAGGGAGCTAAACCCCTTTAAATAGTCAGCGAGTATAAAAAGGTGAGACCGTAATATTTGTCTTGCATATCCTCTACGAAGCTTCAAAAATTTTCATGATGCTGGGAAGATAGTGCAGTGTGACAAGCAAGAGAGGCTTGGGAACCTGTTTTTGATGGGGAAATGTGAAGGGACTCATAAATAAGGGAAATAGGGCATTCATAAAGGGAAATGAGACTTCTCGAGTGGAGACATCATCAGGTGCAAGCCCTGCTTGGGAGAACGAACCTCCAGCCACAGGGGCTGCCTTCTCCTTCTTGGGGCTTCCAGCAGGGCTCTGGTGTTGGGGCTGACTGTCGTGACTTGCTGCATGAGCAGAGGCTATTTATAGGGGTTCTGTCGGCCTCAGAACTGCGAGTCATTTAAATCTGTATGGCGTGCTGATAGCGTTTCGCTCGCTTTGTAGAGTAGCTCCGGAATGGGTCTCTATGGTGTATGAAAGGAATTTTAGATTCAGCATACCACAAATCAGCATACCGGTAGCTTCGGATGACAACTTAAAATACTGGAATTTGCTGAACAGTCACATGCGTTTAAAAAAAAAAAAAAAAAGAAGTTCCTGAACTAATAACAAACCAGCATGCTCAAAGCTGCAGTGGATAGCAGCAAAATTGTTCCCTGAAGTATTTTCAAATTGAAAATCAAGCTTCAGCTTCACTGTATTCCTGGGGTTTTTTTGTGCTCATTTTCAAAAAAACATTTACAGCTCAAATGTGGGTTAAAGAATTATTGTTTTTTTTCCACTGAAAATGAATTATAAATATATTTTTAATTGGAATTTTATATTTTTTTAATGTTACTTTAGCTACAGCATGCAACTAAGTATATATTGTGTTTCTGATACTTTCCTGATAGGGATTTCTGTCTGCGTCAGTTGCTTTCAGGTTACAACACAGATATGGCTGAATCAGAGCAATATAATGAGATATAAACCTTGAATTCCTTTTTATTTCGGAAAAAATCCATAATGATTAACTGCCGTGATCAACTATAAGGCTTTTTGGAGGCGGCATGGAGGAAGCGGAGGAGCCTGCAGGGCAGGAGCCGGGTGTTCTTGCAGATCTGCTGTGGTCAGCCCTGGACAGACGAGGTGAAACCTGGGGAATCTCAGATGAAAGGAGATGGCTCATCTTAGGAGGCAGCTGGTTAAATGCAGACCATCGCCTTTTTTATGGGCTCCACATAGCGATGGCGTTGCCACACTTGTGCAGAAACACTGATGGACGAGCCGGTTGACAAACTTGCAATTGAGGTAGCCTCTTTCATTTTTATTTCCACGGCCTCTTCGCTAATATTGAAATTATATGCCCACTCTAGTGTTTTCCTATGTAAGCATTTTGATTTTAATTAAGAAGGACACTGCTTGCAAACTCTTGCCTGAATTTGAGTCACGATATTTCATTGTATGCCAGAAAAGAGTTTATTAAGCTTTCAGATCAAATATGAGCTAACATAGGGAATGGAAAATCAATGCTGCTTTATTTAATCTTTTGGTTTTGAGAAGGGGAGGATGGGAACATGACTTTCAATGGGGAAAAAAGTGAAAATAACCCTCTTCCAAACTCCCACAAAAGCACAGCTTCTGGTAAAAGTCCAAATATTGCAGGTGCAAAGGAGGAAGAATGAATGAATCGTGGCACGCCGATAGCCAGGCTTTCAATGTCACGAACGCATTTGCTCCCTGCAGAAATAACTATCAGTCGCTACGGTTAGCAGATAATCCTGGGGAGCCATTGCACCCCCCTACGGCTGTGGTTTGTTTGTGGTTCCTTTTGTTTGGGTGAAAATTGGGGGTCTGCAGAAACCATTAACATTGCTCCATGCCACTTATCCTCTATTTCGTTGGTCCTTTGCAGGGTGTGAATGTCACCTTCTGTGAATAAACTTGCCGGCTTTCTGGGAAAGAAAGTGAATTTCAGTTCTACCTGAGGTGCATCATGTTCTGTTCCTTGGGAGGTTTTGTAATAATATGATATTTTCCTCTTAGCTTTGACACTAGAGAAAATGGCATTTGAGTAACTTTAAGGATCTTTGTCCTGTCAATCCATTCCTTACTTTATATCTGTTAAACCACTTTTAAGGACTCGCCTTTTACTTTTCAGGCTGTATTTTCAGAGCTCAGGTATAGGAAGTGTTAGCAGCGTGCAACCACTGAGTCCCAGATTCTTCCCTTTAGGAGAATTCCCATGCTAGGGGAGGGAGCGGCTCCCCATCCCATGGCATTTCCCACCCTGCTGCGGGGGTTTGATCCTGCTGCAGTTTCCCCTCCTGGGCCTGGGCTCTCCAGATGGCTGCAGAGGGAGGTGAACTCCTCCAGGGTGGAGGAAGACACCGGTGCCTTCCCTGCGGGCGGCACTGGCTGCACCCTCCTCTCCAGAACTGTTTGTTTCCTTTTCTGTGCGTGCGTAAGCAAGAGGCTTTAGACGACAGCCATCCTCGGAGAATAGCGTGGTCTTGTTCGTACACCTCCATACCATATGTTCTGGTCCAAGGCATAGATGTGATTTGCCACCTCTTTGAGTCAGAGCTTCCTATGGCAACCCATTTCATTGTGATTTACCTTCCCCCAGAATTCAACACATAATTGCAAAAGGGGTTAAATACCCTGTATGGAAAACCTGACATTGCCTAAAAAAAGACTCAGGCTGTGCGATGTGTCCTGCAAGCCGAGTTTTGGCGTTTGGAGGCTTCTGATGATCACACTGACTTTGGGGAAGGAATTTGCCCAGAAGCCCTCTTGTTGCAGGCAAACCCTGAAGCAGCAAAAGGCCCATTTCCACACTTAATTATGCTCATTTAATAGAGCTCCAGACACGTGTTCTGCCGCTCTGGTTTTCTGCCTTCCTCTCCCTCCCTAGGACTTGCTCCTGCTCCTCCAGCAGTATTCCCCTCCAGTCTGCTCGAGGTTCTGTATTTTGTTAATGGTTGAGCCTGTTTGTACTGGAGCAGCGATGGTGCTCAGAGGTCAGCTCCAGACCTGTTCCCAGTGCTGGTGAGGGATGCAGAGCCGCTTTGCAGCTCCTGCAAAAGAATGGCAATAATATCCAGATCTTGATTTCTGAACCTTCTCCGCTCTAATGAGCATTTCTGGGGAACTGTGCCCTTAATGAACCAGCACTTTCCAAAGGGAAGCGATCCTGAACACATCAATGGATGTGTGGGGGAGCCCTCAAGGAGAGCGTTTGAGCAAAGGACTGGCAGTCTCAGCGCTCCTTTTTCCATCTCAATCTGAAATGCCGGTGCAGATGTCTGAAGTACCTGCTCTCACATTTGTTCCTTTCTGTATAGATGAACTGCATGCGTAAGTGCCACATTTATAAAATCCTCGTAGGGCTACTTTCTAAAATATTTAAAATATATGAAATCTCCCAAGTCCGGGAACGAACGCTAATGATATGCAGGGAAGCATTTATGTAAGATGGGTCTTTAGCTGAATGCTTTGGGTCAGGCAAAGGAGTTTGTAATGAACTAAGAAGGTGAATTTATTGCCTAGATCTTGGTGACTGTTTTCTCTTCTTCTGTGGTCTGGTGAAAGATGACTTGCTCTGAAAAGCAAGATAACTGCTTTGGCTGCTGCTGGGCTAATCTTCACAGGTGGTCAGCATTGAAAAACCAAATTCCACCTCTAGATGCTGATTCTGCAGCACACTGTGACAGTTTTACAGTCCATTTGTTAAAGTCCAGTTTAGAAACTCTAGAACAAATGTATTTTGCTTCTCTGCTTTGATTTATTTTCATGAGAAGTGAAAAAAAATAATAAATTATAGCCCCCCTCCCCGTAAAAGTGCTTAGAGAGAAGCTATTTTAATCAGGAAGAAAAGTTTTAAATCTAAAATTTTAAAAAGAAAAGATTTTTTGAGCTCTTCTTAAGAAGAGGGTACCGCAGAGAAGAAAGGAGGCTGGCTACTACAAAGTAACCCAAATTCCTCCAGACCAGTAAAACCAAACTTTTAACTGCTGCTGTCTGCATCCTTTTCAAAACTATTTCATATTCAGTTTTTAGGTGTGGGGGTTTGCTATAGCCATCACTACAGGTCATAGTCAATGATAAAAATAATTTTATTCCATATGTTTTCAGAGTAATTTTTTTTTATAGGTATGGCTAGAGGTCACCCTAGTCCGGTTGTTTTTATGTATAGTTAAGTATGAAATGAATTCATCATGAAATGGTTCAGCACTTCCAATTAATTTTAATGGTATACTAGTTTCAGCCTCATTGGATCACAGCCTGAGAATTGAAAAGTAGGCGAGTTTTTTAATAAAGCCTTACAAATCTTGTTCTAAGTGTTGCACGTGATTTATCAGACTCGGGCTAAAGAAGAGCTTACTGTATCAATTTATCCTGACAGCATGTGTCTCTGATGTTTAATTTCACTAATAAAGAAACACTTGCACAGAGCATTCAGAATTGCATGGGGCTGCTACCGTGGCAGAAAGTTAATCATCTTGAAATAAGTGATTGCTTCAGGGCAAGTGGGGAGAGTGGCAGGAGGAGGAGGAGGGCGCTTGGATTTCAAGAGCCTGCCTTGTGCTAGCTGCTTGGTGTACCATGCACCAACGTTGTGCTGGGGATGCGACGCAGCTCCTGTGTGGAAGTGACAAGATGCTATGGATTTTTCTCTGAAGGTACCAAAATAAAGTAGTGGGACAAAGCCTGTCATGTTTTTCAAATTTGGTGGTTGCTTTCTTTTTCTTTCTTTGGTGGGATGGCAGGGTTAGGGTAATAGTTGGACTTGATGATCTTAAAAGTCTTTTCCAACCTAAACAATTCTATAATTTTCCTTTTCTGCTGTGTCTGCAAGCTAAATGGAAACTCACAGACAGGCTGGATCCCTGGCCATGTTCATGAATCTGAATTACATGCTGCAGAAGGGCTGGTGCACAGCACCTTTCTGAAAAGCAGGGCTGGCCAAGATGAACCTCAGGTTGTCCATGGAGGGGCTGAACCAGCCCAGCCCGGCCTCTGCAGTGGGGTGGGAGGGACCGTGCCCTGTGGGCAGGGGACTTTTATGGAAGTGATGCTCACAGCCTCAGTCAGCAAAACCAGGAGGGGTGGTGGGCAGAGGGGGCAAGGCTTGGTGGCCTGCTGGTGGGGTTTCCTGGGATGTTCCCTGTGTTCCTGCATGCCATTTGAAGCAGGGTAAAGCACCGCCTCTCGTGCGTGAGTCCCACCGTCAGGACCAGGGCAGCAGCCAGCAGGTCCGTGAGCTGCACCCGGGTGTGCTGCTGCAGCTGGGTGCTGGGGAAGGAGGGCGAAGGAGGGAAAAGGTGCTGCTGGGTACCCTGGTTTGCACATGAAGTCCCTCTTTGGTAGCAGTCTTACCGGTGGCTATATGCAGTAGCCTTGAGTCATTACTGAGGCACTTTAGCTCAGAGTTTTTTTGTATTAATTCTCTCTCCAAAATGTGTAAAAAGGACTGAAGAAAAGTGCATCTATCCCTGAAATGTAGCTTTTTCTGAAGGAGAAAGCAGCTTGGGACAGGAACGTAGGTAGGAAAGGTGAAAGCAGCAGGGAACTGGAATTTTGGTAAACAGCAAAAATAAGCATCCCAAGGGGGGTTGAGGGGAGGGAAGAGGAAAACCCAATAGCCTTACCATGGGATCGGTGAAGACAATGAATGGACAGTGTCAGAGGCAGACTCAGCTGAGCTTTAGCTGCTGTTCTGCCCATTTAGAAGGGAGAGTTGCAACCGATTGCGTTATCTTAGCACTGGGGCGTATCGCAAGGAGGCTTCTCGTCCAAGCATCTGATCCAGCCCCGTTTGACTTATGAGACCTGACAGGAACTCTGCATAAAATCTGATGGCTTCAGGCAGGTGATTAGTGTGAGCGCCGTGTGTAATTAGTGAAGATGTTTACCACACAAATTAATGGAAATGAAAGCTTTGCTTGCGCACATTCAATTGAAGCGTTTGTGTGGGTACATATGTGCAATGAATTCCAGCATTTCCTTCATGCCTGCCCTTCAGTGCAGATGTGCACCCTTCCCATGCTGGTGGGGATTTGGAGCCGGTTGTTGCTGTGATGAAACGGCATTAGAATTTCCAGCACTGGTTTTCTGGTGATGTTGTTATTACGGTCCTGCTTTTCCTGCTACAAGGCTCCCATGCGTCTCCCCCCACCCTGCTCCTCGTAGCTTCTGCCCTAACCTTGCTTCACGCCTGCCCCAGCGCTCCGCGGCAAAGGGGCACCTCGGCGCCGCGATGATGCGCCCGCCGGCCGAGGGCGAGCCAGCTTTTCCTAATCCGTGCCGCAGCTGACGAGGTTCTAAGGAGAGCAGGACTCTTCAGCCCTCCCGTTGCTAGATTAAACTTTCGAGTATGCTCAAAGCTATTTTTGTATTTTTATCTTATTTTGTCTTCAAAAGTGGGTGGGGTAAGGGAAGGGAATTTGGAGAAACTTGATGCGCGGTGTGCATTTATAATCCATTCAGGGGGTGACCCTTCTTATCTTGCACACGCTTTGCCTTGGCAAGTCTAGAATATTTTATTAGTTCCTAGGCTTTTATACCCTTCCAAATAAACTCCCTATACTGGAAAGCTGTTGTTCAAACACCCTGCTTCTATCATCTCTGCAACTGATTGCTTCAGAAAAAGAATGGACTGAAAAAATGAAATTCAGAATGAAACATAAGAGAAACAGCAATAAACTCTCTGACCAGAAAAGAAGTTGTTTTTTTTTTTTTTAATTCTATCATTCCCTGGTAATAAAGTTATACCCAAATAACTGCTCCAAACAGAATTTTGACTGTGGCTCAGAGAGCTGTAGGGAACTCAGTGAAAAACTGTGAGGACATAGCTATTTCTGTTGATTTTAGGGGTAATGGACTTGGAGGAAAACATGGTGGTAGAGTTAAATAAATAACTCTAAAAAAACTTTGGGCAGAGTTAGGTACAGAATTCTAAAATCATTACCCCAGTCTGCTTCCTACTGACCTTTTTTCTTTCTTTTCCTCCTCCCAAGACGCCTCAGCCCTCCTCCATCTGCATCCTTATTTCCTTTTGTTTCCAGCATCCTTGGTTTGATGGTAACCGCTGTGCTTGGCACCCAGCAAGCGCTCACAAATCCAGATTTGTAGGCAGGGTACCTCTTTTAAAACAATGTTAGGAAGCAGAGCGAGGCCCACGTAGCCTTCGTTGTCATGGATTGCGTGTCCTGAAGAGACCGTGGCAGGGTCACGGTGCAGTTCGCTGAATCAACTCCTGCCCTCTTTCTGCACACCTGAGGCTGGGGACTCTGAACTCATCCCCCAGAAAACTGATTGAAAATCGATGGGCTCGGATAGATGTAAGGAGTATGCTGGGGAAATGCAGGCAAGGAGCTCTATCTTGAACTGCTTATGGTATGACAACAGCAGCCTGCGTTTCCACTAATTCAGTTGTCTCCAGGGCATTCATGTTAAGCAGGTCCAGGAAAGAATTTTTTTTTTAAATATTGCAGCTGCACAAATGACTACTGTAGGAGGCATGGCACAAGGTGACTGCTAACTATGTGCTGTAGGCATATTGATTCACTGGTGTCTACCCATGCGTGCCGACTTACAAAAACACTGAGTGAGGCTGTCGATGCCTTGCAGAAAACCAGGGCTATTTATCAGTTCTCCAGCCTACAATGTCTTTCCTTGCATGATTCCCAAGGGAATGAGCATTTTCTTAATAAAAAAAAAAAAATTGGAAGCAGCGGCTCATCTGCAGGAGGGGGTAATTTCAGGAGTGGGTGATGTGGTCACACATGCTCTCTGCCCTGCTCTGTGTTCTCTGAAATTATAAATGTAGTCTTCGTGCCTACCATGAGATGTTTCGTTATTTTGTCTGCTCTACCCATCTACCCCTCAGCTGGCTGCTAACCAAAGCCCTGCTTTCACGCTGCCTCTACACACCTTTCATGACCAAAGTGTGTTGTCCACATCACATCACACAGACTTTTATTTTTTTTAACCTAAAGAGCTTTCTGTCAAGAAATCAATTACCTGAGTTTAGGGATTCTGTGTGATATATGACAGGGAAGATACTCTGCTGCAAAGTCAGAACAGGGATGCAGTCTTGGTCTGCTGAGTGCAGTTCTGAGGATGCTTTTTTTTTTCCCCTTTTTTTCCTTCCTTCCATCCCTCTCACAGCCATCTTGCTATGAAGGAGGTGAGAACTGATATTAAAAAATACTCTGCAGCTGGTTTTTTTAATCAAGATGTTGCTTTATGGTTCAGAAAAGTTATGTCCTTCCAGTCTGACCCAAGATTTGAACACAGGTGAGTTAACTATGGAAGCGGGCAGTGTGGCTGCTGAGGGTTGGTGGTTCTGCACAAGGTCCTCAGATGCGCTGGGAAGTGGTCTTGGGAGAGCTATGAAATTTCTCTTTATTTCTCACACTTGTAAAATAGGCTTGTCTCTGAATTCCCAGAGGAGCACAGTTAGAGTTTTTTTGGGTTGACTGATGCTTTGCAGTCCTTTGGTGAAATGCTGTGAGAGCAAAAAGCTGCTGTTAGAAGTGGGACATTGGTCTGCAGGGCCAGGGCTTGGGGTGGCTCCATGGGGCTTCTCCAAGGTGCACTGGGGAGGTGGAGGCTTCTGCTGGCTGAGGGGCTCAGGCTGCCTGGTCCCCTCCAGTGTCGCAGGGAGAGCAGTGAGGGTCATTGAAGTTTCTGCCCAGAGCAAAGAAATGGCAATTATTTTTACCCTCCCCTCTCTTTCAACATGGGATGAACTGATTTCTCTCCAGGCTGAAGATCAAAAATAGATCCCTAGTTCCCAGTAACAAGGGTCAACAAAAAAAGGGTTGAATTTATTTGAAGTTCAGTTAAGTAATATTTCCACATAATACTGTTTAAACTTCTGGGAATCAGACTAAAACATAAGGAGTAAAATATAAGGAGTCTGGGTGTCTGCCAACAGGTTATTTCTGGGTATTAGTGGGTTTATAAGCACAGCACTAGCTGCTACAGCGGGGACGTGCCATCCAACGGGCAGTGGATAACACCCTGCTCTGGAGAGTTTGGGTCTGGCAGCGTGCCGCTCCCTCCATCGCCCCTGCGCCTCTGCCCCAACACAAACCCCAGAAACGAAGAAAGTGGCTGTGGAGTGTGTTGTGCACCTGAGGGATGCGATGCATGGCGTGAAAGGGAACGTAAAGAAATACCTGTGGAGTGGCTGTCGAGTCTCCAACAACCTCGTGAAAAAAACAATTTGATGTTGCAAATTTCCTGCTGTTTGGTAAAAGAACCAAACAACTCCCACTAAGCACGTTAGCATCATCCAACAGCAAATAGTTGCTCAAGACCTGGAATCAATGAATTTCTTCCCCTTCTGGTGACGGCTCTTGCTGTGAATGACTGCCGGACTGCCGATGGAGGGGCTGCAGATGTGAGCGAAGGCATCTTCCAGCTTGAAGCCATCAAATGCTACCTGACAAGGAACGTCATTTTTTGGTGACTTGCCCAGTGGATTATTTTATATTGATTTCTCAGCAGAAAAAAACCGCACAACAAACCATAGTGAAATTCAGGGAGTCTGCCCTCTTTGAGTGATTTTCTGGCCACACTGAAGTGAACAGTTATTGACTTGCAAGAGGGTTTTTGTTTTGGTTTTTTTTTATTGACTTCTAGGTGGAGGTTTACGGTGAGAACTGAAGTTGCTCTCTGGAGAGCCTGGGCCTGCCAACAAGCCCTCCTTTACCTGGGGAACGTGCCGGCTGCTGTATACCCAGGCAGGCTCACTCCCCCCAAGACAATCCTAAACTGACCCAGATTTCTCTCAAAAGATCGGTGATTTTTGGTGACCTGTGATCACCAACCAGATGAGGTGTTTCTGTGCTCCAGGGAATCTGCTTCTGTTTCTTTCCTCACTCCGTCCCCATCTATCCTCAAATTAATTTAAGCAGTGAGAGGAGAACAGTAGCAAGACTCTGCAGTTGCACTGGCAACAGAAGGAGAAGTTTTGGGTTTTTCTGTCTGTAAGTATGTGGATGTCTGCATGTACTTTCTCCCTGCTCCTAGCTGTGCCCTCAGGAGGGTGAAAGGTTTAAGTTGATCCCATTAGCACAATGGAAGTAGATATAAACCCTTTCCATGCTGAGTGTTGAGCGATAAGGAAGAAAATATTGCGGAAGGTCCCTGGATCTGTAGGTAATATGGGCATGGGTCTTAGAGAAATAACGTGGGAAAAATAGTTCTTCACTTTCATCTTCTGTGTGTAACTGAGGAACGTTTTCCGTGTGCCCGTTTTCCCCTGATTTTTGGCAGGGTCTCCGGCAGAATGAGGCAGATGCTGACTACAGGGAGGTGCCTCTCGCTGTTAGGAAAACTGAGGGCTCATCTTGTCGCTGTTGGTGCATGGCTAATTAGTAAATCTGAGGCACTGCAGGAAAAGATATTCAAGCCTGAGTGTTTGAAAGTGGAAAGGTTTTCAGCAAGATACTTTTAAAAGAGTGTGTTCACTAAAAACCTGCGTGAGAACCCCAGAGAACCACTTGATGTGAAACCTTTTGCCTCCAGGTCCTCTTTAAAGGCTGGGAAAGCACTCAAAGTGGCTCTGCTGTCTTTCAGAAGTTCTTCAGAAAGGCCATCAAAGTTTACAGCTCCGATATTTCCTAGGTTGTCTTGTCCTTTGCTCTTTGGTCCTTCACTCCTGGTATCAGAGACAGTCCCAGCTAATGTTTTGCTCAAAAGACAGCATTTCAGTTCCTATACAGAGATTTAAAATGCTTTATGTGTTTCCTGGTGAATATCATAATGAAATATTATTACCAGGGTTAATAAATGCTTGGGTAGACCATAGGCAGTATGTGGAACATCAGCCATCTTTTCTTTTACTTTATGCTTTTCAAAGGAATACTTTTTAATAGCTGCTTAATTTTTCTTGTTTAGTTTGGGGTGGTTTTTTGCTCACTTTTTTTTTTTTTCCCTAATCTATCTTGAAATATGGAAGAAATATGCTTTGGGGTGAAAGAGCATAAAGGTGTCTTGTTGCAGGCTTCAAACTCTGCCATGAGTAAACCCATATCAAATTCACATAAAATTGGGTTGGCTAGCATGCTTTTGATGTTCTTAAATTACTGCACAGAAAATGCTCAACAGAGATTATCTATTAAGATTTTCAGTTCAGTCAGGCATTTCTTTAAACAAATGATAATGTTTCATCTTCACTGAGCCTTAGCTAATAGCAGTTATGTCTTCCTTCTGATATAAAATGGATCGACCGGTGGCCTTTCTTGTCGATAATGTTCAGATCACCTTTAGCTTTCTGGTAATGCGATTGTCCTCAGGTGTTCCCAACCTGCTGAAAGGTGGCTTGGCTTTTACCAGGTTCACCACCTCTCATGGAGCCGAGGACACACGGATCCAGTAGATGGGGCTGCAAAAGTCACTGAATGATTTTTCTCCGTTCCAGTAGAAAGGTGTGAAGGTGCTGCTGGAGAGGACCTCTTCATGGGGTGAGATGAAGGCACTACGCAGGTGCTTGCATTCTGACTGCTTTTGATGATCATTTTATTGAAGTAAAGAGGAACAGGAGAGAGGGATTTTTTTTCTTTTTCTGTATTTTGAAGGGAGAATTGAGACAATGTAGTATTTTAATAATTTTTCTGGTGTGTCAGGGGGACCATGGGGCTCCTGCTCCACGGGCTACTTCTGGTCCTACTGTCTTTGCTGCAGGTAACACTGGGGAAGAGTCCAGTGAAAGCACACATGGGACTGGAAATCCCCTGATTTTGTGAGCCTTTATGCCCCTATATATAACGTCTGCCACTGGGCATGGTGTCCTATGTTAAGTATCGCTCTAACTCGGTGCACACCAGCACCAAGCTGTGCTGAGCCCTGGTGTCTCTGACCATCAGGGAGCTTCAGCAGTGTCTCCATGCCTCTGGGACCTGCACCTGCAGAAAGGAGATGCTCCATACCACAGATGAAGCTGTCAGGAATTTAGGTTCCCAGGTCCTCAGTCTGGTTGGCCAGCCCCACTGGCTTGTACCCATATGAAAACATGACCGATGTGTGACCGTGCTGGCTGGGGGGGCTCCGAAATGTGGGTCTGCAGCTCCAACGACAGGGTGGCAAACTTCAGCTGGGGTGTGCCGGAGATGTCTCTGGGGATCTGGTGCCTGGCCCCCACCAACATCCCCCGGCTCCTGCGGGCTCTGGGGTGGCTTGTTTTCCACCCGACTGTGCTGCTCTTGCTCTATTACATGGTCCCTTGCCTCTGAGCTTGAATTATTGCCTACATGCATGGGTAGAGCCTTTGGAAAAAAAAAAAAAACTAAGCATGTAATTAAGAGTCAGTATATTTTACAGGGATAGTGACTAAAGGAAACAGCTTTTCACTTTAGTTATTGTGAGTGCCTGTCAAAAGAGATTTGTGGCAAAGGGAGGTCAGTTGGGAAGAGAGCTGCTGCTGGAGAAACGTTGAGTTCCTTCTCAAATGGATATAATTGTGTTCAGCTGAATTACGACTTTTTACAGATGCCATGCATATGGATGGACTTGGCGCTCTCAGGGCATGTGCTGCCTGCGCTGCAATCTGTGACCAAAAAACGCCTAAATCCAAACCCCACCGACCTTTCTGAAGAGAGGCAGAGTGTCAGCAGGTCATGCAGAGCCCAAAGTTCTGATCCCAGCTCTTACACTTTGTGTGAGAACAAATCCCCGCTGCTTGGAAGTGTGGGCAGAGAAACCTGTGGGCTGAAGGAGAAGTGGGATTTACGGCAGCCGAGACACAGAAGTGTGGTCTGCCCAGGCACCCAGGAACAGGAGAAAGAGTAAGCGGGAAAGTCAAAGCATCTTTAGTGTGGTCTCAGTGAAGTTCATGGCTGACAATAAATAGCAATGCATGCAGAAAGTCCGACACCATTCACCACTCGTCTCCTCCTGTAAAGAGCTCTATCATTAGACAGTCTTGCTTCAGTGTCTACATTTCTGTTGCTTCTGTTATTTTTCCCTAGAATGCCCCGAGGGATATTTATCAAGGCTAATTTTTGTGTTTTTTTCATAGGAGAATGTTGCACCGAAGGATGGTTGGAGAGCAGGGAGCCTGGTAGCTGCTAGCTGCTCTCAGTGGTGTGTTGTGGTTCAAGATCTTCTGGAACAACTCCTGCATCTTAAGTAGGATTTTCAATGCCTTGCAGCATTTTTCTCTCCTTCCATGTACGTTAACAAGTGCTCTGTAGTCATAAGGCCTTTGTATTTGTCTTTAAACAAACAGGCAACCAAATTAGCTAGCGTAGCAATGAAAGAGGTGAAGATACTTTTAGGTCTTCTTGTGAAAGCCATGCGTAAACAAGCAGCAGTGATTAGTTTAAACCAGAAAAGTATTTATTTTTGAGCTGACTTGCTGACATCTATGTGCAATGGTAGATAACATAGATAAGAATAAAAATCAGGGGTTTACTGAAATATTTGAGTTGTTACGCTCTGCAAATACTTAAAGAAGTGGCATATTAATGTATCTTGTTTTCCAGTAAGTCATTAGTCGCATAAGTGAAATTGCTCATGCCAGTTTTCCCTTTCATTAAATATTCATGTTTACTAATGGAAATTGTCTTGACAAATTGGTCAAACTGAGCAACTTATGAATTTATGCCATAGACTAAAAAAAGTTGTTTTGGAGCTCCCAGCGAGCTGAAGTAATGCTTAAAATCATTAACACTTCATTGATTTTATAATTAAAAAATCCCTAGAATAAATAGAGCATCCTTTTAAATGTAGCATAGCTATTTATCTCAATGCTTAGTATTAATATTCATATATTTTCCCTGAAAATATCCATGAACTTCTAAAGATGCCTTTTATTGCCAAACCTTAGAGTTCACTCCCTCCCCAGAAGCTTTAACTGGTGGCAGTCACAGTCGTTATCTTCAAGGGGCATTTCATTTTCTTTTTTCTTTTTTTTTTTAGGTCACCCACCCAAGCGCCAGGGACATGCAGTTAATTTTGGTGGCAGATAGGGGTACCCTCGGGCTGTCGATACACACGTGTCTATCTACTTATCCGATCACCTAACTTTACCTAGCACTGCATGGAGGAGATGGTAAGATCCCCAAGGAGGGGGGGGCTGACCCGCTGCCAGGAGCCGCAGGTGAAACGCCAGCTCAGGACCGGGCGGTTTCATGGCAGGGTGAGATTGGGAAAGGAGAAGGTGTAAAACCGTGCAGTCGCATTGCCGTGCCCCAAACTTGGCCATTAATGACTGATGTGTGACAGCAGAAAATCTATCTGCAGACTTGGGTGTCTCTCGGAGCCCCTGGGTGTGGATGTACGCCTATTCCATGGGGAATAATTGCACTGGAAAACCAACTGCCTGAGCTCAGCCAAAATTAATGCTGCCCGAGGCCACAATTACAAGTATTAATTAATGGATCTCTATCTCTTCTAGGCATGTGGATGTGGCAAAAAGCTTATGATAAAGTCAAATGGGGGTAATTTTTCATGGAAACTAATTTAGCCCATTAACCAATAACTAATAGCCCATAACTAGTTTCATGGAGACTAATATTTCAATTCTCTGCCCCAAAGCACGGCTGCTAGAGTGTCTCAAAGAAAGATTAGATCTTTTTAACATAGACACCACTTTTTGCCTCTCCTCTTCCTGTTTTCTTTCCTCTTTCTGTTTTCTCCCTTTTTAGCCTAAACTCATTTTGGGAATAACCATGCTGTTACTTAAAACAAAGCAAATAACAGAAAATGAAGGTTTCATGTCTCACAATTCTTTTGCACGTGCAAATGCACAGGCAGGCACTTCCAGCTCTGCCCCATGCACCTTTTCCTTGCACTCCTGCACCTGCAGAGTTCCCCCGGGAGAATGGGAAGGAGGGCGATGCAGGTGGTTCACGCTGGGAAACTGGGTACGGGGACAGGAGCTGCCAGCTCAGCTTCAGCAAGCGGCAGCTGCTGGCACGCTTGTTCTATCCAGCTCTGAATGACAAACTATTTATTTTCCAGTCATCTGGAGCACATACGCCGCACTTGTTAGTCTTGCCCTGTGCCCCCTCCACGGCTCAGACCCAGGAGCACATTAAAAGTAGATGATGAGGCACAAACAGTGGGAGGACAGGATGTGTTTAACTCACCAACTTCATATTTCTTGGGATAATGAGAGCCTTCTGTTGCCTCAATATCAATCTATTTTCTCTTCTAATTAGTTTTCATCTGTCTATAAAATACATTCTAGCGACGCGCTCTTAGAGCAGCAGTGATCCCCGCTTGTGGACGGCTGTTACAAACCGTCGCAGAAGCGTTGGGATGGACCCTTAGCTTTTATGAGTCCAGGACTTGTTGGCCAATATTGCGCGCACAAAACAGGGCTGCACCTGCTGTAAGGTGAAGACGCGTAACTCCAGCCTCTCCGATAGAAAAGTGCTATTTTCAGCATCGCTGGCTATCACAAATGGAAGCAGAAGTGTCTGATTTAAAAACTGAATGACATAGCAGAGTGTTATCCCTTTCCCCGAAAAGAAGAGCTCTTTAGTCATAACTGCCTCTGAGTCCCGTATGCAGCGTGGTAGAAGCAGACCCCGCGCAGCCGCCGTGGTCCATGGGCTGCTCCACCAGCCCGGAGCCCCTGTGTCCATTCCAGGCATCGTGCGTGGCTCTGCCACTGCAAAATGAGATCACGGGACACGTGGGAGCCCAGAATCCTGCGCGGCACTTGGTGGTTTACAGGGAGTGATCCACGACTGGCAAATGGCAGTTGAAGAGAGTTCCACGTGTTGGCAAAAACGCCAGGCACTTTTCTACAGCGCGGACAGCTGGCTACAGGTCCACGTACCACAACACCCCGTGTGGCCACGAGAGTAATGTTTGAAACGGGCAGGGAATTGTTTTTGAAAAAATTTCCTTTGATTCTATATAGCATGCGATTAAAGGACAAAACATTTAGCAGTAGAGATGGATGAATATTGTTTTAAAATGTATTCATAGTTATTTAATCAAATTGAAAACGTGTATTTGTTTTACTGGCATGTGATCTTTTCTGTGTTCTTTTTTCTTTTTTTTCCATGTGATTTATGTTTTCTTTCAAATCCTCGGAAGCGCAGCTGCCGTGCTTTTGTAACATCACTATTCTACTCCTTTTATGTGTTAAAGCTCCATTCCTCCAGCCCTGGAATAGAAATACTCTGAGGTGATATTTTGAGTGGCCACGCGCCACAAATGATATGCAGTGAAGGTGACCTGGCTGTGAACAACTCACCTGAGAAGAAATCGCACAAAATACTCACTGCAAAGAATTAGCCACATGCACCCATAGCAATCAACTTCTATTACTGGGTAATTAAAAAAGGAAAAGGGGTTAAAGTTAGTTGCATAAATGGTTCGCTGAATAATTTGCATGAGATCTAATTGCCTCAGTAATCTTTTGTAATATACTGGGCAGAATTCACAGGATAATACATTAGAAATCAGAAGATGGCTGGCTAGTGATTAAAACACTCATTTTGCTGCTTCCTTTGCACTTCGTGGATGCAGGTTGGCACCGTGGGTGGGAGGGGAAGGGGCAGCAGAGCCGGGGCTGTGGCTGGACCCAGGCTCTGTCCCCAGGCATCACACATAAGATATCGCTTACATTTTGCTTAATACCTACATAATTCTGAAACACGGCTGTTTTCCAGCCTATCTCGGTGTAATACACATACACGTACCCCATAGTATTTAAGTAAAGTGCTGAAAAAATATTACTAAGCATAGTGATTGGCATGTTTTCCTTACGCCAGGAGTGGGGAGTAGGACCGCAGGCAGGGCTGGGAGTAACCCAGGGCACGAGACGGTGTCCCTGGTGTGGAGGAGGGTACATGCGAGAGGCTTCTACAGTGCAACGTGTCCGGAGAAAAATGAACCAGCGGATGAGGTAGGGAGGTAACATCAATTTGGTTTAAAATGTCTTTTATATTTTTAGCAGATAATTTCTGGATGCCATAAGGGATGTTAATTTGCTAGCCTAGGATGAAGAATGGAATTAATGTCCTTAATTAATAGATTTAATTTGAAGCTTTACTATTCTGGAATAATCAGCCATGTCCTGGTGTAAATGAGCATAACTACATTTAAATAGTTTTACAATGTTTTGATTTAAAAATATTTTGGCTATGATAAAGGATTTTATTTCCATAATCCCTATAACCTGCAGAAAAGTTACACTGGGGCTGGATTTGCAGACCTGGCCCATGTTGACTTTAATTAACGTTCTATTGATTTCAGCAGGATGCCTGTCATTACTTTGAGAAATAGGCTGCTTCTGGATGTTTTGAAAAGCCTACCTACATTCTTTCTATGGGATAAAACGGGACAGCCATGTGTTTGCTCGGTGTGCCAACCCTTGGGAATAAGTGTGCCCAGAAAAGGTGGGATCGTTTAGTGGTGGAATGGCAGGGTTAAGTTAATGGTTGGACTTGATGATCTTAAAGGTCTTTTCCAACCCAAATGATTCTATGACTCTATGATTGTGTACTTCCATGGGTGAGGAGCAGGTGGAGGGACTGGCACTGTTTGAATTAATACAGAAAACATTAACAATTCATCCCCAAAGGTTTAATATCTTCTGTAACGTGACTGATGTCCATAGCTTTGATTTTGCATGGGCGTGCAGATTAGCTCCTTTATTTCTTTATTATTTTGAATAATGAGGAGGGGTAAAAAGTGTAAAATATTCTATTAGATGAAAAACGTGAGTTTTATGGGGAAAAGCTTCTGCAAATGTTCATTCTGTTTTGAGATTATTTTTAATCTATTTTTCTTTTATACCTGACATCTCCATAAACTTGTCAGCGGTGAGGTTCTCTGAGGACAAACATTGTCTGAAAGCCTTTTTTAAAAGGGTACGCGTGTGTATTTGTGGAAACAGAATTTCACATCCGAACACACGAGCAGCTACGGTGGGGGTTGTCATTCCTGCAGCCACCCAGCCAAAACTGGGCCCCGCTACTTATTTTATCAAATGCAAATAAGCAAGGTAACGTGGAATTCACAATCTACAGTATGGAAAAAACTATTTTTAAGAGGCTTCTTTTTAGTTGAAAATCATCAAATAGATAATGATGAACCTGGTGGGTATCTGCAGAGAGAAAGAGAGGAGTTAGTTATCCTACTGCAGAGAAGTACTTAAAATACCTGTGAAGATTCTTTTTTCTTTCATGTCCTCTAATGATTTGAGAGGCTTCTCCATTCAGATTTGTTGACAAAGATCTAATGGAGATTCACAGCTTTTCTGAAGCCCTTGGCTCTGGCTATGCAATGCATGTGGGAAGATTTCCAAGAGAAAAATGTCAAAATTAAGGACAGTATTAAGCTTTCATTTCTGATACCTTATAACTGGATTCATCAGGATTTAGTCTTTTTGATCAAGTCAGGAGGCTCAAGATCCCCCAAGACTCAATGTGATCTTACTAACTGAATACTTGTCAGTGTCCTATTTCTACACATCGTGCATAATCCCATGATTTGTCTTTGCTCCTGTCTTTCTATAACATTTGTCTATTCTTAGAGAAAGTACTTTGCTAAGCTTAGTTTAACTAAAACAATTATTAAATAAAATTTGTGGTTGATAGAAATGTGTCCTGATTCAAAATCCAAGAAGATTTTATCCAGCTATTCTTCTCTTAGCTGACTTTTTCCTTTCAAAAGAAGGAAAGCTTTCCTGGGAAGAGATTGGATCATCAAAGCAGAGATTCCACACCTTGGAGAAGTTGTGGGAGGAAGCTGTTGAGGTTAAAGTAGGTGGCTACTTAAAGCTAGGTGACATGACCAAGTCCAGATGGTGATTGTCTTGGGTCTCCTGTCGATGTTCTGTAACGTAGGGCGATTTAGGTTACCTAAATTAGGCATCATCTCCCTCTCTACTGACCCTAGAGAGGCCGTAATGATATCAACCTCCTGCTTTAAGCAATTAAGGGTAAAATCCTGACCTAATGATGCCAAGTTTTGCTGTTTGTATTATTTAAAGTAAGGAGCTGTAGAGGTACAGGATTGGTGAAGAATAAATTAAGGAGATTCAGGGATGGTTATGGTGGAGTGTTTTTACCTACTAAAAATCAACGTACTGAAGGCTGTGTTAACTCTTTCACAAAGTCTGTCTGGGAAGGGGCTGGGGGCCGGCAGCAATGCTTCCATGGACCTGGAGATTCGAGGGCTTGCACACACAATTTTTAACAGTGTCCCAAGAAACGTCGCTTTTACTGCTTCACTCTAAGCTTGAGCTCTTTTATCAGTTCTTTTATAGTTCTGCCTCATAAACAAAAATTGGTCTGAGCTCGGTATGGCTGCAGCCGTAGTTTGTGAGTGGGTGCAGAACAGTCTGCCCACGCGTTTAGCTGCTCACATCTGAGCAAAGTCTAATCCAGAAGCTGTACAGGGACACCATACTACATCCAATCTCACACTCTGACTCACATTAGTCATTTATTTTGTATGAAATGACATGAATTGCATTGTCAGCTGATTAGTTTGGTATGATTTCTGGACTGGAGCAAGCACAAACAGCTGCTGTTTGGCTCTGTAGCATCGTTGCTCTAGCTGCCCCGCAAGACGGGGATGATTAAGGAAGGCACAGAAGTAGGGAGGTAGGTAAATAAAAGGCCAAATAGCTTATGAAAGTATAGACTGAGCAAGCCACAGCCATGATCAATCCAAATGCAAAAAAAATCTGCAGAGGGTAGGCAGTTCATTCAAATCCCAGGTCTCCTAGGAGATGAAAGGCACTTCAGAGATGGCTAATAACTTGGTTCATATTGCTTAGCTAAAGTAACTTTCCCTGCCAGCCCCCAGCTGCTCCAGGCTTGTCCTTGGTTCCATGATAACCACCGCGCATTCAACCAGAACAGCCGACAGCGTTGCTCACCGCTGCCTCCCCTCCTGGGGGTGTTTGGCTTCTTCAGTCTGAACCGGAATATGATTGTCAGTTCGCATTATGCTTCATTGATTACTTTTCCCTGATGACTAGAAAAGTTAATCTATTTCAACAGTGACTTGATCAACATTTAACTTTAAATCTTAAAAAAGGGGGAAAAAAAAAAAAAAGAGTGAGCGTGTACTGGATAAGGAATGGGAAATTTCTCCCTAGACTAAGCCACTAAATGTCACAGTTACATAAGAACTTGAGCTGGAGTAAATCAAGATGAAAATGATATGAAATTTCTCAAATTCCATCTGCTTTAAATTCAGTCAGTGCTTACTGTCACCCAAAGGTAATAATTCTGGGCAGTCCAGGTACTCAAAATACATTGGTTTGTTATTAAATAGAGCTGGCTATCAGTCTGGAAAGGATGGGCTGGAGTTTAATAAGTCCTGCTTAGCCACTGGGCACCCCATGCAAGTCAGCACAATACTGTGCAGTCCAGGATCTAGACGTTTGTCACAGCCTTAAAGTACAGGTATGGGATATAAATATTTAGCCTTAAAATTTTGGAAGTTGTCACTCAAATCTAGCTTCAATTTATTGTTTTTAGTGTCAAAAGTGGGTGAAGATGCTGTATCCAATTTTTGCTGACTCTTCCCTTGGTAACGTGCCTGTTTCTGCCCCAGTGCGGTTTTGCATGTGTGCACTGACGCACACATCCGATATTCCTGCAATACATTTAGAGTTTAATCTCCTTGAAACTGCAGAATGCAAACAGATGTAAAAACTAATGCCACATCTGAATGCTCCTTTGAGTGTGACTCACGAAAGTGTAACCTCTTGCTGCAAAAGTTCTCTTTCAGATTGTTGTTTGGTCTGTGGGATGGAGATGGGCATTTGCCTGGGGAGTTGTGTGTAACTGTTGGCTGGTGTCCTGTGATTTAGGGATTTCCCATAGCTCTCTTATTAGCTTTTAAGAGTCTTAATTTAGCAGTTTACTTGCAGTGCAAGTCCTCAGCGTGCCAGAATGTGTCTTTAAATATGCATACGTTCTGAGGAAAATAGTGGTTTTACATGTGTTTTGAAACTGTAAGTGATGAGTTAGGGAATAAGGTTAAGGCTGTGGTGGAAGAGGGGCTGGGGCCATGGTACCGTGTGCGGGGCTCAAGCCCAGCATCCTCACGGGCTTGGACACCCCAACGTGACATGAATCCTTCTCCGGGCTGCGCCGGGCTCGGTGTTGGTGTCACTGGGGGAGCCCGATGGGACAGCAGGGCTTGCTCTGCGATGGTGGGATGTGTTAGTGGTGTTAGACGGATGGTGAAAATTAAGTTTTTACTTCAACTGATAATTAAAAAAATTCTGAGAATTTTTCTACCTGAAGAACCTTTTTTTTTTTTACTTTATTGATTTGTTTCATTTTGTCCTGAGCCCAGCTCTATATTTCACATTTGGTTAAACAGGTATTCTATATATCTTTATAAATATAACAGAGACTCCATATTCTTCCCAGATATGGGGTTAGCACTGTATCCCCTGCATTAGATTCTCCTTGGGTTTTATTTTCCATTGCTTTGTTTTATTTCATTTTGGGTGTGTGTGTGTATGTGTCTTTTAGGATCAGCCAATCTTCTTTCCTAACAGTAGTTCTATTTAACAGTAGTTATAATTTGACTCATATAGTTGCCAGAAACCCCTCGGTAGTTGCTTGAACCTGAGCTATGTACGTAGAACTGCCCACAACACACCACTCTGAAACAGGTCGGTTACAACATGGTACTCGTGTGCCCAGAAAACAGAAGGACACTTTTTTAAAAGCAATCGTGCTGGCAAATGTGCATTGCCAAAGGCAACGTGCTTCTCTCACCCTCCCTAGCCGGAGAGATCACCTTGATGGACTAAGCAGCCTTACATTGGGCATCAGCTTACACTAATCATGGACTAAAATCTTCCTTTTGCTGTCACTGTTGGGTTGTTGTGGACCATCAGCTCTCATGCACCCCGCCAGCCTCTGCAGCCACAGCACCCTCCTCTTCCTTCTCCTCCTCCATGGCCACGGGGGACACAGAGTGCACTAATACAGGGGTAACTCAAATAACCACGTGCAGCTGGCAGCGTGGCGGCTGACGATTTACATACTTACGGCCTTTGCAAAATAAGTAGTGCCGTTCATCACAGAGCATTATCTAAATTTGCAGCAGAAACGCTCATCGCCACGGGGAATTTTCTGTATGGCTTGTGAAGAGTGGCACGTATTTCAGTGCCTATAGTAATGGCTGGCTCTTCCCTGTGCTTAAAGATCATTATCCAGTGCTCTTTCATTCAGCATAACTTTTATGTCTAGCAAATTAAATTCCTGGGCAAAATAATTACATGTAAAAGCTGCTGGGCTATTATTCACAAGGGGCCAATTTTGTAGCCATTTGTTGGCATTTGAAATGTCACATTTATAGCACTGTAACATAGAGTTCAAAAATAGAACATGAAAGGCTCCAATCAAGTCTGCAGATGTAAATTTTGAAGATAGCTGGACATCAGAGAGGAAAAATAGATTATCTAAGTTAAGCCAAATGGGTACTTTATTTCAAATATACTTTTTTGCCCCCCAAATGTCGCTGGGTACCTGGCTGTGTGTGCTGCAGTCCCAAAGTCTCAGGGCTCCACCCTGAGCAAGTGTTTTTCCAAATGTGTTTTTCAGCTGGAAGCTTGCCTGTGCATCCAGTTAAACAGGTTCAGTGTTTCCTTTACCTGCCTGAGCCGGGGATGCGGCAGGAAACTTAATATTGGCAGTGTAACATCTAACTGGTCATTGCTGCTGACAGTCTAACACGTGATTTTATACATGGTTCTGCGTTCACCGCCTAGCATAAGGAACACGATTTGAAATAACGCTGTTAGAACCATTGGTCAAAACATGATATCTCTCTTACAGTTTGAAGTTTCATGGCTGCGTACTCTGTTTTCCAGGTGTCTGGATGTCAGTGTCTTGAACTTCTGCTTCAGGAAATGCAGTCAATATCTTTCACTTGGGTGAAAACTCTTTAGCCTCTGCTGTTCTTGCCGTTGTGCTGTATATCCGGAAAAGGCTGATTTCTGCCTGATTTGGATTTTATTGAAATTATTCCACCCTGCTCTCTGGCAAGCAAAGCCTGAGTGGTATACAGGGAACTGGCAAAAATGACTTGTCAGTATTAACATAACACTGTATAATTTTGTATAGTGTATATTATGCTGGTACACATGTATATAATATACATAGTGTGATAATACTGCATGACATTAGTAGTTTTAACTGCATTAATATATGTAGATTTACTGGGTGATGACCTGATGGGTGGCTTGCAGAAGCAGCCAGCAGCGGGCCCCTCCAGCAGTGCTTTGCTCCCAGGATGGCTGGTGGTGGTTTGACAGTGCCCCGGGGCTTTTGTCGAGTTTCCCAAGAAAACTCAGTGGTCTCTCCACTCCCGCAAAGTTCTGGATAGACATTACATGCTGGACTGCTCACCTGGTATCGTGGCGACAGAATTACCCCTCTGGTTTTAGCAGCTATTCCTGCAGTTGGGATGGGCAGGAGCTTCAGCAGCAGCTGATACGTGGGATGCACAAGGATGGGCCGTGGCATCCCCTGACCCTCTAGGTTAGGGAGGGACCTGCCTTTGGTCCTGGTACAGAGGCATCTCCCCAGCTTGTTCATCTGCTCCTGCCTGGCAGGCAGGATTTGCCTTTTGTAAATTAAGATTAAAGAGCTGGGTATGTTCTCGCACATCAAGCATCTCACTTGATGCTCTCACCCCATAAAGTTTTTGTTAACACGGACACCCACACACTCTTGCTTTCCCTCATGATGCTCTTGGAAAAACAATCAATATAAAACCCTGTTGTCTCCCCATATGACAGATGACTAATGAGTTGTAATTGCTCCCCAACCCTACAGGAAACTAACTTCATGAGGAGTTAAGGATTATCTAGCTGTACGTCCCTGGGAGGTTATTATTCTGGGAAATTAATTTAATTAGTTTAGACCTATTAGAAATATAGAGGGAGAGCTGAAGATTGGCAGGGCTGAGACAAAGCAATATGCTTTTGAAAAAATTGTAAAGACTCTGACTGAAAGGGCTAATTTTATGTGAACAAAAATGTTTCTTTCTCCCTTGGGGCTTTGTTGGTCTGAAAATAAAATTCTATGGTGAAGTTTAAGGTGAAGAAGGTGTGGGCACACGGAGATGCCCCACTGACTCTTTCTGGGACATGCACCGTCCTCTCATGGGACCTGTCAGCAGATGCAGAGAGGAGAACCAGGGCAGAGCTCTCTGATGTTCCCCCCAAACACTCACCCACCTCTGGTTTCAGCTCTTGGAACTTGCAGAGCAAGATGAATCTTTTGTATTTAGTGTCTCTTAATGGATTTTCCCTCTGTTGCGTTTGCCCGGTCTCCTTTACTTTTTGTTAATATAAAATCTACCTGTGCTTTTAGATGGCTGGGTTGGAATCAAGCAATCTGTTGCAGTGTTAGATAACGAGCTTAGTGTCTAAATGAGTATGGTTTCTCATCCAGGTGGGAGCAGCGTTATTCCCCCAGGGCGTGCTTATCTAGCAAGTCTTGTTGATGATAGAGAAATTTTACAAATATTTGTTAAATTTGCTTCAGCCTTGAAAACTGTACCATTGGCGGCCACCGGCACTTTTGGCTGTGGGCTGTGCAGTCCTGGGAGGTTTTGTGCGGGATGGTGTCTGCTGCTGGAAGTGACCACAGCCTGCCAGAAATGGCAACTGAAATCGCTGGTGTAGGAGACCCTTTCCCTATGCAGTGGTGCCCAGCAACAGGACAAGGGGCAATGGGCACAAACTGAAACACAAGAGGTTTCAGTTGAATATGAGGAAGAACTTCTTCACTTTGAGGGTGACAGAGCCCTGGCACAGGCTGCCCAGGGGGGGCTGTGGAGTCTTCTCTCTGGAGATATTCAAAGCCCGCCTGGATGATATCCGGTGTAACATGCTCTAGGGGAACCTGCTTTAGCAGGGGGGTTGGACTAGATGATCTCCCAAGGTCCCTTCCAGCCCTTGCCATTCTGTGATATGCCAGCTGTACCCCAGTTCTTCCATCTGTAAAATCAAGTGTATTTTCTGCTCTTGGATGGAAAAGTTGATAGCTCAGCAAAACACTTAAGCGTAAATGCTGACACTTAAGCACTCTGCTGACCAGGCCTGTATCAATGATGTCTAAACTCACCTGCAAGCACATGCGTAGGTGCTTTGCCGAGCGAGGCCATCAGCGCGGTCGTCTGAGCTGGTGGCAGCAGCCTGGGCAGATGCCGCTCGATCACCTCCCTGGGTGAAGTGATGGACGCTGGGGTTTGGGCTTGGACGAGAGCAGAGTAAAACAAAGCAGCACCCAGCACGCTGGGCTGCTGGGAACTCAGGTGTTTCTGCTGCCCTGGGGCGCCAGCTCAAATCCACCCAAGATGTGCAGCAGCCAAGCAGTGACGTCTGCTTGGTGGCCATGGGATGGTGGGCATTGGTCCTGTGAGTGTGTCCATGCTGCAGAAATCCCACCCCAGCACCCAGTATCGCAGGCGTCACCGCAGACCTCCCTAGAGCTGCGTGGTGCCTTGGCATGGCCGCTGTGGTGTGGTGGCAGGGGTGGTGGCATGGTCTCTCCAGGATGCCTGTTGCAGGGGCTTTGCGAGTCCTGTCCCTGTGCAGCCGAGTGCTGGTTCAAAAGAAATGGGGGAAGAAATCTCAGCTTTGTTCAGAAAAGGCAGAAGTGTTTCAGGGCTTATTAAAATGTGGCTCAGGACCAAGTGCAAGCTTGTTTTCAGAGGAGGAGGAGGGCAGAGGAAGCCCAGCAGTGGAGTGGCTCTGGGGGCTGGCATGGTCTGTATGCACTGGGCACCTGCTCCACAGGAAAACAGCACCTTTCTTTGGGAAAAAGATGGATGATATTCACTGTTTTCTTTCCTACAGCGTGTGGGGTGGCTGAACACCTGGGAGCAGTCTATCTGGGGTAAGTGGGACACATCATGTTTGGTAAGGATGAAATGTCGTAGTGTTTGCTATGAAGCATGCCATAAGAAAGCATGTTGTGTTTTTGTTGGTATAAATCCCAGCACAGTGGTGTCTATTAGAAATAAAACTTGTCCTGTGCGCAGTTGGGGAGGGAGATCACCACCGTGGGGCCCAGCAAGCCCTGGAGCAAACAGTTCATCTCGGGCATTGTTACCGCTGGTGCTTCTCAATCTGTTGCTAATGTGAAGGTGCCCACCATCCGAGACGGCAATGGGTGACAAATGCATCTTTCCAGGGTCATGAAAGGTGGCAGAGTAGTTTTAGTCGCACAGAAGAATGTTTTGCCTTACTAATGAAGGAGTGCGGTGCTTTTGCTCATCCATGAAGAGTGTTGGGAAAATAGTGAAAAATATTACTCGTAATTATTTTTAAAGCATATGTATCTGTGACATAGCGTATGTTCCCAAAGAAAAATGCTCAACAAAATATTTAAAAATGCTGCTGCTGCTGAATTTCCCATCAGCATCGATCGGTGAAAAATCTGCTCTCTAATGGAAGTGGTGGTGATGGGTTTCCACTTTCCGTGGAGAGTTCCTGTGCCCTGAGGAAAAAACTCACCCCCTGAAAAATGCTATCGCATTGCCAAAATATTTCTGCTTGTGACTCAGCATTTTTTCATTTTGGCTGAAATTAAGGCCAGCGTTGTCGCATTACATACCTGGGCTGAGCAGGAGGCCGGGCTCTCCATCCTGCCTCATGTTGAGTCCCAGCCTCGGCTCTGCCCTGTGCAGCCCCCCAAAAGCTGAGCCGGTGTGGGGGTGAAGGTGCTGGTCCCCACCCTGCTCCCGCGGGACCCTCAGCCCAGCCTGGTGCTGACTGAAGCCTCTGCACGCCCTGGCCACTGGAAATTATTTACCCTCCTGGGGGTGCAAAAGAAGAGGATGGAAGTGGGATGCCTTCGTGGCATCCCACTGGGAAAGGCTGGTAAAAAAAAAAAAAAAAAAAAAAAAACCAGCTTGGTTTTATCTTTCATGGAAGGCAACATCCATTTTCATCCTCTTTCAACTACGAGGAGGAGAACTTGTGCAAATGCAAACTGCAGCTGGCCGGGGTGCTCAGGTCCATGCTCTGAGTGCTAATTGTGCCAAGAAAAATAACAAGTTTTGCAGTTGTTTATGTTTGTGGAAGGAGATTTATGCAGCATGCTCAGGCGGGGTTTATCTCAGCGAGGGGGGAGATAGGCCCTGAAATGGATTTTCATGCTCGCAGCTTCCAAACACAAGCCCTGTGCAGCTTTCTGTTTGTTTTGCAAATCCTTATCATCCCACAGTTATTGCTTGTGAAGTGGAGCAAAAAATGAAACCCGCTGAGGACTGGGTGGCAGGACTCCGGTTTCGCTTCTGGCTTAGGCATTTTGCTGTTCTGGAAGGACACACATGCACATCTAACAAAAGCCTCCAAACCAGGTATCTACATGTAGTGATTAGTTTACCAGTTTAGCCTTCTAGGAGCTAAGCAGACTGCATTTCTGTTCTGTGTTGGGTTGTTTACAGGTAGCTTGTTTCTTGGGGTCTTCAAAATTATTCCGTGTCTCAATATTTTATTTATTTGGTAACAGAATTATGATTTGCTTTGACTTCTTTAAGACAGAAGATTAAAAAGCCAGCAGTCTATAACTTTTGAAATGTCATAACAAAGCTCACCTGTTAAAACTGAAGTAGGGGGTGGAAAGGAGAGAGGAGGGTTGGTGTGAGGGTGAATTTACCTTGCCATCAAATGCACCTTGGCTAATTGTTCTCAAGGAGCTCCAGCTGCTGTAGGCAGGTTTTCAAGTTTAAGCATAATAAGGAGTTCCAAATTTATATTGAAAAAGCAGGCAGTGAACTGTGGGGTGCTGCAAAATGGTCTGGCTGTGTTTTGCAAATGCCCCCTGTGTGGTGCTGCCTCCCATCCTGTGGTACCCAGGGAACCCCCCCAGCCTTCAGCCAGCTGTGGCATGGTTTGGCTTCACCTCTGTGGATGCTGCTGCTCTTGGGCTGCCTCTGAGCATTTGGACACCTAAATAAGAGAGGTAGGAACCGTTCCCCTTGCCTCTCTTTTTGCATGTTTGCAGATGACAACAGGGGAGACTGGAGAAGAGCGTTTGCAGCACCTGGATGGGGTGTGCTGGTAGAGAGCTTTGGTCTTGAAACTGAACACTGGACGATTACAAAGGTAATATGGAAGTGGAAATGGGAAAACACACGTTCAAAGCGCGCATCTGACCTGGAAGGCTTTTGGGATTTTGCTTTTCCCAGAATGTGTATTTCCTTCAGTTTGTTTCTTAGATGCGTTGGGTAGGTTGCTTTTTGCGGGTAATTGAATCAAAACAATACAAATTTGGAAGCAGTTTCAGTTCCATCGTAGTGTCATTCCTGTGTGGAAATCTGCTGGAACATTTTCTTCCTAGCTTGGTTTATTGCATCCTGCCCCATTACGCAGGCTTACGCCTGCTCGGCGCGGCCGTGTCCTTCCTGCACCCTTCCTCCATGGCCACGAGGAAGCACAGCATTACCAGGTTCAATTATTAAAATACTGTGTATCAGACTTCCAAAATTAGGACGTTCCTATATGTACCCTTCATGGATGTTTTGAAAAGATTGCCTGCTGGCAGGGGAGAGAAGAGGGTTGCCTGCTCCTTCTGCCAGCAAGGCTCCTCTCTTCATTACGGAAAGAAAGAAGCTGAGGTCAGGTGCGATTCCAAAGCGCCGGCATTTAGGACTGAAAAGAAAACACTAAATATTAGCAGAAAAGCTCTCCTAGCTCTGGTAATTTAGAGATGAAGCCTGGTTAGGCATGTATTTTTAGGAGGCTGTGGCTGTCACCGGGGTGGGAAGGCTGTGCCGAGGAGCCTTTCGGCTGTGACCCCTCGTGCCGCTGGCACCCGTGGCAGCGTGCGGGGCTGGGCGCGGGTCCTGACGGCTGTCACTGATGGCGAGGAGCTGGTGTCGGAGGTGACCACCACGGCCACCCTGCTCAGAGCTTGTCCGCTGGACTCCGCTGCTGCTGCAATTAAAGAAAGCAATTGCTACGTACAGAGTAATACCGAATGATTAAGGTTATGTGGAAATGCAAGGTAACTTCACGTCAGTAAACCTTGTGCGATATTTCTCAATAGAAAGGCTCTTTTGCAAGACGAGGGATTTCTGATTTTGCCAGTAAAGGTTACATTTTTCCAACAAAGACAAAAAAGATCTTCTGTTTATAAAATGACTTAAAGCATCCATGGAGTACATATAAATTGGCTTGAAAGTAGGTCAGGGTGGCTTTTCACATAGCACAACTGTGATGCATTTGTATGTGAATTCAATTGCAAAACTGTAAAAGCTTACAGGGAAAGCTACGTGGTACACAAGTTCTTTGGTGTGATCTCTCTTGCTTTAATCTCTCCAAGCTGGTGAGTCTGGGGAGAGCTTAATTAAAGCCAGTGGAAGTAATTCTGGAAAACACAAGCCCATGGAGTGCGTGGATCTGCTCCTCGTATTCTGGCCTGCTAGCCTGCCTGCTTCTTGCCGTGTGCTTTCCTCTGTTTCCCTTGCCTGATTCTCAGAGAGGACAACAGAACCAAAAAATTAATTAACTCTTGGATACCTGCGTGTGCAGATTAAACCGAGCCTGGGCTCTCTGGGTGGCCATGGGCTGCCCGTGGCCGCGTGCCGTGGAGCACAGCCCGGGAGGGCGCTGGGGGCTGGCAGGGACCTGGCTGTGCGACGCCGGCTGGCGAGGGCTCTGTGGGGCGTCCTGACCCCTCTGTGAAGGGAGACCTGGCTGGGGTGGCTGCTGTACCGGAGGTGGGCACCCACGCCAGCTCCTGCTGTCCCGCTGCTGATTCCCCAGGATGTGCTCGCAGCCCTCCATCCGCCCCGGGGCATGCACAGACCTGTTGGATGAAGGCTCTGCCCTCCGAAACGCTGTCTTGTAACAGCAGGCTGCAGCCGTCCCGTTCCTTGTTCAAGTCATTCTCCAGTGCTAAGTCAATTATTATGCACTAATTGATTATTGCAGTTACGGACAGCAAGACTGAATGAAGCACATCCACAGCCCTGCACTTTCTGGCTTTGCACGTGGCTGCCCAACGCCCCAGCCTTGCTTGCTGGTTTTGGAGACGGCACTCAGCCCCTGCACTGGTCAGGCCAAAGGCGGACATGGAGGGCATGGCTGAGCCCTCTCTGGGGGAGCTCTGCATGTCCCCAACCTTTCCAGTGTCTCGCTTACCTTGAAAACTTGAAAATACTGTGGCTATTCCCAAAGCCAAGCTGCAGAGGGTTGGGTTGCTGCTGGTGCTCCGGGTGGGGAGAGCATCCTGCTGGAAGGCTGCAGCTACAAACGCTCGCTCAGGCAAGCAAAGCGCCTGGCCAGGCTTCCCTGGGGAGTCGGGCAAGAGCCAAGGCTGTCGACTTTGGCAGCACACGCCGCCGGTTTCTGATCTGTAACGTTCTCTGTGTCCGGATTTTGGCCAGGAGTCCTTGGGCAAGGCGAGTGCTGTAGGACAGACGGGGTTTGACCGCAGGAGAGGCTGTTTAATGAGTGGAGATGGAGAGGGGAATGCTGATACTGAGGGCAGGGAGCTGGGAACATCAGCATGGTGACAAGCAGGAGCTCACGTTCAGAAAGATTTTCTTTCTCTCAGAAATGGAAAAGATTAGAGGTGCGAGGTGATAAAAGACTGAGAAGTGCGGCTTTTCCAGCAGCAGCACTATCCACACAAAAAGCCTCAGACGCAAAAGCAGCGGCATCTTTCCTCTCCCTCCACCCCCTCTGCCCTTTCCTCTGCCAACACCAGCCAGTAAATCGTCCTGTTCTTCCCTATTATTGGTTATTGAGTGTTTGGGTAAGAGGGAGTCAAATTATTTGCATGTTCAAAGGGAGAAGATAAAACTCGACTGCAGCATATTTTACGGCTTTTATAAAATTTTGATGTACGTTGTTGGAAGAGATGGAAAGCCACCACTAGAGCTTGAGGGCAGAGCTCTTCTCTGAGAAGCTTGCTGCTGAATTAATGCAGGCAGGTAGGCAGTAGAAAGGAAGAAAGTGCAGTTAAAGTTGGAAAAAATAAATGTTTTGTTTTTATATTTGGACTGCCAAGTAAGACAGACACCTAATTTAAAAAGTTCTGATTTTGGTGCAGCCCTAAGGTTGTATATTTAGCATTTATAACTCAGATTTTGACAGTTTCTCATTAGAAACTGAGAGGACAGGGTATCGGGAAAATGGGAAGAGCAGGCAAGGGAAGCAAAACAAACACGGTTTAAACAGGACGGGGTTATGAGCGTGCATGTGGATTTTAAACCTTAAGTTTTAAATGTGTTTTTCAAAGTGCAAGATTCTCCTATGGGACTGACACCTTCTTAGTCTCATTGTCAGCTGTCAGCTGTAATTATTTTAGCTGTCCGTCTGCTCCAGAGGTTTCTTTGCGCGGCAGGTTAGGACGGCTGCTCCTACATAGGAACACGCTTCTACTTTCGGCACAGTTACTTGTGACCTAGGATTTATCTGTGCCTGGGTTTCTTCACTTAAATAACACAAATACCCCAATTTCCTTTGTATTAAGCACCCTGAATAAATGTCAGGCAAGGATTAAGATTTCTCCTTGCTGCCTCTGTACTGGCAGAGGTGCCCTTCTGTTGCTGCTGACCTGGTCTGTGTTTGTGGGGCTTGTCCTGCTGCTGCCTGTGGTTAGTGGGAAACTCCTTGTGGTTGCCAGCCCAGGTCCCTTGCTGTGGGTAACAGTGACTTATTTACTGAAGGGTTAAATACCATAGAGGGCGTTGGTGTCCCTCAAGGTCAGTCCTGCAACCCACTGCAATCCATCCGTGCTTTGGGTTGGGCCAAAGCTTATGTACCAAAAGTTTATCCATGGCTGCGTGTTAAAAGCTTCTGAATGAGCGAGTCTGATTTCTTTTATGGATTCAGCAATAACCTGTCAGTATTATTTACATATCCGTGTGATGTGACATGGCTTTGAGTCTAGCATGACTCCTTGCCTGAAAAGCCTACAATTACCTCAAGATAACCTTCTTTTTTCCCCCCTCATTTTATTTACAACTTTGACATTTCTGCTTGACGTGCTTCAAGCTTCACTTGGGTTTTGGGGAAGCAAATTTTTGTGCCTCTGTATAATGATTGCATCGTATTAGTATTCAACATACATGCACTGGGTTGCAGCTGGACACTTAAGGTAATGTCATGTAAAAACTGTTTGACACATTGCCAACCTTGCAGGCATTTGGTGCTTCAGAGCTGATCTCCTGTCTCTAAAAGCCTCACTTCAGGAACACTTTTTCTGAAGGTTGTTGTCTGTAATATTTATTTGTCTTTTGACAGGCAGGTGCCAGCCATATTCATGGGTCTCAGGTAGCTCACGGAGTCCCAGGTTCTCTGGACCTACAAACTCCTGTCACCTGCATGGGTCCCTCATCACTCTCTCTCAGTGCCTCTTTCTCCAGCCCCTCACAGAGCAGATTTTTTGCACCTAATAAGATCTCTACGTTCACTACTCATTATATCTGAATATCGTCATCCTTCGCCCACAGCAGGCACCACGAAGAATACAATCGTATTATTTTGCAGTTTCACTGCAAATTATTCAGAACATCATCCCTAGAAATAAACAGGCATTAACGTAGCTACTGTGAGCGTATTGTCGTTATACACGTGCTTACTCATACCCAACCCATGCACCCTCAGCGCCTTGGCTGAACATACAGATTGACTGTATGATCATGTGTGCATGCAAATTTGTGACAGCTACAACATGCTTGTTTTGGGGAAAAAAAAGAACTGGAAATGAAATGCTTGAGAAAGTATGCAAATGCCTGAAAAACAGTAAGAGCCCAGAATATTTTGCAGTCTGAAAACGGCTGAGGAGCCCATGGGTGCTTTCTCTTTCACAGGCACATGCCCAAGCCACCTCAGCAGCTCTGCAAGAATTGCTAAGATAAATATGTCTTGGTTGTATTTTCAGTTCTAAACTAACAATCTCACCATTTGCCTAATCTCAATTCTCCATTGCTTTAGCAGGGACGTGGCTGCTACCATGTGAGCTTAGTGTGAACTGCTGAGGATCTGCCACATTGCATTATGCGGGGTTTTTTTGTTGTTTTAATGAATAAATTCCAGAGAAGGCTATTATTAATTAAGCTACAATATGGCATAGTCGGCTAGCAACGAGGAGATGCTAACTTGATCTGAAGGACCCATCTGTAGAACTTTCTCTTTCAGAACCACAGCCCAGTTGTCACCATACACTGGAGGAAACTATTGGCAGCATTTCAGCGTGTTACCATGCCAAAAAGGTGCCATTGGAAGATAGAAATAAATTGGAAGAGTGGGGGTTCATCGTGATATGCCTGCCACAGGTAGGTAGCATGGGGATGAGAAGCAGTTCAATGTATCAGAGTCTTGGGTTTGAATAGATGAAAAAAATTCTAAGCATATGCTGAACTATTCTCCACATGAATAACAGTTTCTAATTTGCTCGACACATCTCTAATAATCCTGGCAGCTTCTCTCTTCATAATTAACATCTTCATTTTGTTGCTGTCTAAAGGTGTAATATGTATTCTGGCTTGGAGGAATTCAGCCTCTTGGTTTTGGCTGCAGGAAGCGGAGGTGGGCTTGCTCTGGAGGTGGGGGATGCTCCAGGGGACCCAGAGAGCATCCTGCCCGTGGGTGAGCCGAGCCAGCCGGAGAGCTCAGCTCCTCTGGGGCACTGGTGCTGGGGCAGGTAACATCTATGCGCGCAGGGTGTGTGCATTCTCACGTACTCAGCAATAGAGAGGTAGAAAAATTGCGTTTGTTAACTAATAGAAGAAATGAAGCTCGGGTTAGAAAATGTGTAGATAAATAGAGACTGTGCCTTTTATATGTGTATATTACTGCTTGGGTATGTATTAGTACTGGTTGATGTAGCTTATACAGCTATCCCATCTCACCACTGTAGCACCACTAACACACATTGCAGTATTTGGGCTATTATAGCAAGGTGGGTGAGGGACTAGATATTGTAGCACCTTTGACAGTGAGCAATCCCTCCTTGAGAGAGACATTTGTATGTACGGACTGCCTACACATGGTCAGCTCTATGAAAAAAAAAATATATATAGGGATATGGATGCAAACACACATTTTGTAAAAGCATTGGCAAGTATATCATGATTATCCCTATGAACTGAAGTACATGCATTCAGAATTGGTCCTGGGTAACATATTTTAAATCTCATTTTCAGAAAGCAGCATGTTCTGAGGCGTCTGTTGCTTGTCCCTGGCAGCTTCACCAGCTGAGAGGTGAATCCCTGGGTCATGCACTGGTGTAACTGGCCGTGGCTGTGGGCAATGAACAGGCAGCTCCCACTGGGCTGGCCCCACAGCCGCTGCCCCAGCGCCCTGGGACACCAGCCTGGCCCCAGCCTCCCTCCGGCAGCATGCTCGGATGGCCAGGGACCTTCCCCAGCTTTGAGGGTGGTCACACACAATTTCACTCGCAGACCTTTCACGGATGATGCAGAGACCATTTAGCACACAAATATTTCAGCGGCTAGGAAAGCAAGTTGCCTTAAGTGCTCAGTTTCCCTGTTCTCCACTGGGTAGCAGAGCAATACTTATGTTCAGGCTGCAGAGCATATCTGCCCCCAGCTCCTCCCAGTCGCCTGCTGGAAGCCTGATGCAGCAGGCGAGCCGTGCATCCCACCGCAGCGCAAGCAGGCAGCGATGCTCTGGTTGGAGCTCCCCTGGCAGCGACTGCATCCCAGCGAGCGCAGCCCTGACCCACCTGGTTGGAGACTGAGGCCACCGCGGGCAGGACTGGAGCGGGGCTGTGTGGAGGGTGGATGCAGCGCAGGGGGTATTTCTGGGGGGGCGAGGCTGTTGTCTTTGGGGCACAACAGCCAAGGTGCAGGCAGCTGCAGGCAGAGGGACCTGCGCGCTCGTGGTCCCCCAGCCCCACGCTGCCTCGCAGCAGAGAAACGAGCTGCATGAATTATCCTCGGAATACAAAAGTTATTTTCCTCCCACGGCTTCTCCTATCTCCGTGACCTAGTTACTGACTCAGAGTACATGCAGAAAGCCACGGGAGTGAAAAACAGATATCTATTTGAATAAGGAAAGTTGATTACTATTTTAAGCCCCTTATCATGTAGAAGCATTTCAAGCTCAAACACCCTACTCATCTATAATAGCGAGATAACTATAAAGGCTTCTCCCTCCCTCTCCTTCAGTTTGACAGTACTGGAGTTTCAGGCAATTAAAATCCCTTCACATGTCTCTAGTGTACCTGTTGTAGTCACTATATTCTCAGGCCAACACGATTCAGGCTTGAAACAGCCAATTACGTTGTTTGGAGGAGGTTTTATAGGTTGTTTTACCTAATCGGTGCAAGGTGAATATTTCAGAAGGATTAATTTAATTAAATGACACCTGAGTTACTGTATTGCTTTGGCACAGATGCAAGGAAAAGCCTCTGTGCTGATAACTGATGCAGATAAAATGCTTGTTCTTTTTTTCTGCCCTTTAGAAGAAAGCTGCAGCCTTTTCCCTGAGCAGATTAAGAATATGCTGGAGATGCTGATCCTCAGCTTCAGCGGTTCAGGACCTGCGTTTCTGGAACGCTTGGGCTTGGGGCGGGCGTGCAGCATTGCTGTGGCCCCAGGGGGACCCCGGTGCTGCCAGGGAGGATGCGGGGGCTCTGCCACCCACTCTCTGAGGCTGGGCAGCAGCTTCCAGGCTGCTCTGAGGAGCACAGGGAACAAGCCGAGGTGAGGGCTGGGGTCCTTTAAGTCTGACGGACTAAACTTTTACAGGTCTTGGTTAGGCAGAACTCCTAATCCTGCCCCAACTCTAACCCTCCTCTGGAAAGTGCGCAAATTGAAGTTGGGCTTCAATTAAAGGTGAGTTACAAAGTTCTTCCTCCCCTGGGACTTTAGCTTGTATGTAAAATGTAGGAAATGCTTAAATTCTTGACTAAAAGGAGTACGTTTTATATTTAAGTGCTCTGAGATAGCAGTGCCTTTACTGAGTTACACATGTGCTCAGGTCTGGGTAAAACTTCAGACCCAGATGTGAGCCTTGTGGCAACCTGTGCAGTACAAACCAGTGCCACCAGCTCGGGGGGCCTCTGAGAGCAGCCTGGGGGGGCTCTGAGGGCAGCTCTGACGCTGTGTGGCTCAGGCCTGTCTCTGCTGCTACGTTAGCATTTTCTTGGAGTGGCATATTGGATGTAGAAGGGAGGAAAGTGCACTTTAAGTTAGATTTTTTTTTTTAATTTTTTTTTTCCCCTCAATACTTAATAAAAGCTCCTTGGGCGATGGCTGTATTGCTGCGGGACAAACAGAGCGCGTGGTCACTTGGCTCAAAGTCGGTCTTCTCTGAAAGGCAGGCGAGCGCGCACACCCGCAGGCTTCAGCCGAGCTCAGCGTCCTCCGGAGAGGCGGCCCCCCCAGGTACTCCGAGCGGGCAGCTGCCAGACACCCGGCAGCAGAGCTGCAGAACCATGAATCCCGAGTAAGTGGCTCGTTCCTCTCGAGAGGCGATGTCACCACGAGGATGATGGATCCGGCAGCAGCTGGGTGACCCGGCGATGCTATCTCAAACAGACAGACCGCAGCCTGTGATGGATAACGCAGGAAACCCAAATGACAGACGTGATGCAATTTGAAAAAGAGAACTTGTGCAAAGAAAACAGGGGGGGAAAAGCCCCTCAGTCCCATAACGCTACGCTACTTCCGTTGCCTTCCATTTTTCCCAGAGAAGCAAAGTGATTTTCAGTTGTTCTTGCTTTCCCCAGGGTGCTGCTGGGGATATTTATGACTGAATAAACACATCCTTCCCTGCAGCCTCTGGTTGTGTTCTGTTCCCTCCAGCAACTGCACATCTGTTTCTGATCGAACAACCATTTGAGTGTGAAGCAGAAAGCAGCGGAGTGACTTCGCTGCGTCCGGCTAGAGCAAGAGATGGGAAAAGCTGGACCCTGGAAATGCGAGAATGTAGACTGTGATTTTTGCATAGTGTTGCTGATAGGGATGGCTTGGGAACTAGAATACAATTTACAAAATATGCTGAGGTATGAAATAGTTTTGTTCATTTTACAGTGCTTCCCATCCCTTTAATCAAGGTGAAATCTCTCCAAACATCCCCTCCATAAAAGAGGGGAGAGAGCTATCGTCTGGGAGCAGGACATGGCGGGAATGTCTGCGGCAGAGCAGAATGTGGGGCTCTCCCGTCCCGGACAGCTTGATTTAAAATCACCCAGTGTCTGTCCCATGGCAGCTCATCCTGCGTACGGAGGCACACAGCTAGAGTCTCAAATCCACCATGGAAAACACACAGACGCCTGGCGTAGCGTCCTGCTGGCGTACAAACGCATTTCCATGGGAAAGGGAGAGGGGACTTAACTGGTTCTGAAAACCCTTTTGGTGTGGGAAAACCACACCTTCCCTCTGAACACTTCATCTGGGGTTTTCACGTCTCTTTTCCAGTTACTCTTTTTTTGAACCAAAGATCAAAATGCAGCTGGTGGATGATGGCTTTGGGAAGATGCCCCCTCCTTTATGGTGGGTTTCACCAGTCAAGGCACGCCTGCTCTGGTGCACATCCAGATACCAAGGGTTAAAGAAGACCAGGGTGTTGCTTGTCCTTCCCCATCTGCCTCGACAAAAAAGGCAGGCTCTGTTCATCTGACCATGTTCAGCAAGCGGGACAGTCCAGGCTGCATTTGGCATTTCCTTATTTGACTTTGAAAGCTGTGTAAAGATTCAAAGCAGGGAAAGCAACAGGCCCAGCTGCTTAATACTAATTTTATGTTGCAATTTCATTTAGTTAAATTACTCCTATGAGTTCGTAATAAAAACAGATGTTGGCTTGTGTCAAAATAAGCGAAGAATTCTGATAACAGGAGCAGCTATTTTTAGTTTTATGTTAACCCAGTTCAGCCTTACATCAAGTTGTATTAAACTTAGAAGATACAAATAGGATCCATGCTGGTTATTCATTTGCTTCAAAACATGCCGTAACCATCTCTTCTGCTTCGCATGGTAGGTGGGATAAGGGAGTAGCTGGAGGGCAAGTTACTCGTCAAGTCTCAAGCAGCACTTGTCATCCGGTGTACTCATAGCTGGTGTGGGAGCATTAATTAGGAGCGAGCTCAAGCCAAGTAACGAGTACAGCAAAGGGCCACGAGAGACGTGGACTGAGGAACCTTCCCTACAGAAAACATCTTCTGCAGGTGGGTTGGGTTTGCCAGCACTGCATGGCTGGATGGCCAGCAGCCCCAGGGACCTGCAAAGGCGTAGCAGGGCAGGTGCTGCCGCTGTGGGAAGCGGTGGGTTATTCACCGTGTGTCAGCATCCTTCTTCGAACGCTGCAGGCACTGAAGCTGGAGGAGGAAAGCCCACCTGAGAGGTTAAGTGACCAGTCCTGCGTCAGGCGTGATGGATAGCCAGAGGCAGAGCACCATCCATCCCTTGTCCTTCCCGGCTGTCTTTGTCATTCCAATATATTCAACACATATTTGAATTTATTCCCATGCGATTTGAAGCCTCGAAGTGTCCGGCTAGCCTTCCAAAGGGGAGTTTTCTTTGGGCAGTGGGTGTTAGGCATGCTGCCTGAGAAGCACAGCTTATCTAATGAAGTCTTGAGCTGTTCCAGACTACAGGAGCTTTTTGGAAACTTCATTTAATCATCTCAATGGTTGCCATTTAGAATTATATTATACAAAGTTTCATTTTCTCCCAAAGCAAATTAAGTAAGGAGAAATGCAATGTAAACACAGAAAAATCCAGCCCTGGCTTTTTTCCCCCCTTAGTTTAGTTTAATTTAGTTTAGAGTGTAGAGAATAAGCTTTATAATGATTCTTGAGTTTCATAAGTTTTTTGTTTTTGCTGACTCCCTTTTCCAAATTTTACATTTTATCAACTAATAGTTGCTTTGACATTACGCACACTGCTAAAAACAATTAGCATGCACAATTAAGTCTCTATTTATACCAATTTTTCTCTTCATGGGAAAAGTTTTATTTCAGGTCCTCATTATTTTAAAGCAATTTGCAGAAAAAAGTACTGTTAGGAAAATTGGGCTGATGGCATTTGGGGTGAGCTGAGCATGCTGTTAGGCAAATCAGAAATTAGTGTAAATTTCTTTCATTTGACTTAATTTGCTGCGGATCAAGTTTGATACTGATGATAAAAAATAGGTCAAGCTTTTAAAAATATTGAGGTCTTTCTGTGGGATGAAACCCAACACAGGTGGCAAGAGACAAATTTGGTTGGTTTTTTTTTTCTGGTCTAAATTGTAATAATTTTAATAATTCTATTATCTCTTGAAACCAATGCGCAGTCTTGTCTCGAAGCACATCACACATGCATGAACAGCATATGAGCGTGACTGGCAAGCTGGTAACAGCAGATGAGGAGAAGGCTGAGGTACTCAACAACTTTTTTGCCTCAGTCTTCACTGGCAACCTTTCTCCTCACCCCTCCCGGGATGATGGACGGCATGAGAGGGACTGGGAGGGCA